>DWNY01000008.1:0-31751 GCA_018250635.1 Telegonus apastus | reverse complement strand
ATTGTATTTTTGTAATAGGTACCGTGTATACTTTCATATGCATTTAGTAAAAAGTTGTTATTTTCATATAACAAATGTTATATTATTTGTATAGATGTCACATACAATTAAAATGTATTTATCCTATATATTTTGCTACGAAACAACGCTAAGCCAAGAAACCAAATCTAAAACAAAAATACGAAGAGAAACTACTAAGACATGCTTTCACATAATATAAAATATATACAGCATTTTCAATTAGTGTAAGTTCTCCATAGTCGCTTGTTACAAATACTTAATGAAATTGCAATCCATGTTTATTATACAAACAAGTTACTTACATCAGCAACCACCGTTTTCAATTTAAAACTACATTTTCAGTATCACATTGCAGCGGTTCTGTTCTATGTAATCTAATTTCCTTTATACGAATTGATGTCTGTAAATAGGTACAGTTATTTCATTGCCATGTACGACACTGATCGTAAAAACGATGTACGTCGTAAACGTACAGTAAATTATGACGGCTGTAATATTAATGGGTAATAGACATATTTATTAAAATTTAATAGACATAATTTTCATTGAAAAGATTACCTCATAATTCGTTTCCTACTGAAACCTCATTCAGGTTACAGAGTGAAGCTTAAGACAATTTAGGACCAATTAAATGGGAATCAAATTAACGTCCGTAAATTTAACGCAAACACCATTGGCTAACCAACTGAATAATCCTCGGCTGTCATCGTACAATTCGCTACTCGTTAGTGGTTTCCGGTGATACAAGTTCCTTAACAAACTGCTCAATATTCAATTGCGCAATGAGGGGGTGCTGCAGCGCCATCTATTGGAAATAGAAAGTGCTATGTAAATAGACGACGGGAGAACAGATCGACCGTTGGCGCCGAACAGCAACTGACAAACACGCTTCCTCATGCAAATTGTCATCGGGTTCAGGGTATGGCTCAGAAGATCAAACAACTTCATTACACATTCAAAAATAATTGAACATATAATGCACATCAATACTTGAAGTGATATTATAGTTATAGCCTAATGGTTGAAACTCTGCCTCTCAATCAGAGGGTCCGAGGTTCAAATCCCTCTGACTTTTCGAAGTTATATGCGTTTAATTATCACTTTCTTTACCGATGAAGGATAACATCGAGAGAAAACCTGCACACCTGAGAGTTTTTTAAAAAAAAGTTCTCAAAGGTGTGTGAAGTCAACCAATTCGCACTTGGTCAGCGCGGTGGACTAAGGCCTAAAAGCACTCTCACTCTGAGAGGAGATCCGTGCCCAGCAGTGGGCCAATAATTGGTTGGCGATAATACTTGAAGGATCTCGATAAAAATAAATTTAATCAGTGCGTCAAAGATATAAGTATTAATAATAAAGAAAGTACATACCTTCAAAATAACAAAGAAATAGTTGACAAGAATAATGTTAAAAAAAATCTAGTTAATAAGTATGAATAGTGGCATAAGTTGGCAACTTGTTATATAAATTGTGAAGGTTACTAAGGCTGAACAGCTACTAAGTACATTGCATATAGGACACAGCATGTCAACAGCCCGCAACAGTTGACTGCTGCCACATGAATATTATATTATCAATGCAGGCTTGTGCATTCTCCGAATACCAGTGCATTGCCTAGAAATGCTTAATGTACATACCGTACTAAAATTTTATATGTGAGACCCTTAAAAAATAATCACGGCATATGTCTCATCTCTCAACATCATCCTCGAATCGACAATTGGTACTGTCATTATATTTAAGTAAATTGTGGCCTACGATTTTCAATGTACGGTAACTGTCCTAAGTTGAAAATCTCATCCCGTTTGTTGATAATAAAATCGCAGCAGCTTGCAACTTGCGCCCAGCGGATCCCAATGCGACGGAGGTGTACACGGTACAATGCGAACGGGTCCGTGCACCGCGGAATGTCCACTCGTTGTGTGAACGCTGGGTGCGGTGACGTAACGCGGAAACACGCTCCAGTAGCGCGGATTAACGATTATACCGACACCGGGGTAACAGAAGCCAATAACGCACCTACTTTTAATGTACTCACTACAATTTTAAATGTTACCAGGGAATTATCTGAAAAACAAAAAAAAAGCAACTGCTTGGACTGAATGGAATTTTGATATCCATACTCATTTGACACCCATATTGTCACGGTAAAAAATATGTTGTCCCATTCATCCTTTTTTCTCAGTTCGCAAGCACCAAATTAAAAAAAAATGTATAGCCTATGTTACTATGACAACTGAGACGTTTCTAACGAGACCTCATGTATTAAATCCGTCAAGACGTTTGGCCGGCGGGGCGTGCCAAATAAATGGACATATGTACATACACTATAAAAAACATCACCCTTTTTCTGACACAATCGGGTAATAAAATTGAATTATAATTATGAATTCAAAATATTAATGTAGAGGAACAGAAAATAATATATCAACTGTATAATAGCATTAAGGAGATGGTAAAAAAATGAGCATACCACTAATTTAACAAGATTGTGTTCATGGACCCGCTGTGCATGTGAATTGAGTTCCTCTTTCCTTTCATGTTTCAATTCTGAACGTAAGTCTGAAAATAACATGGGTTTCGCCGTAGTATGTGAAGTGAATATGACTGTTTGCGTTCATAGGCATTAGATAATATAATTCAATATCGCAAAAAGACGTAACTCTAATCCAAACTTTTTTGAAACAGAAGGTTAATCAAATTACGAACAATATAAGTAGCAAAATAACTTTAGATCAGACAATTCACTGGCTACGGACGGGTCAATGTCGTGCAATTACGATAAAGCGGGTCAAATCGATGCGATCTAATAAGATACGATACGATTTATAGCTGTTACCATTTGCTTTCTATTCTATTGTCTAAATCGTTAAATTTCTTAATTTCTACGTACTAAATTTAATATCGTACTTATTTGTCTTTTTATAATGTGAACGCATTTCACATAACAAAAAGTAACGTTCACGTTTCTCCTCAGTTTCCATTTGATAGTGTCCCGTGAGCTCATACCAAAAGCCTTTGAAGAATATAGCGAATCCGTCGTCATACGCTCGACGGGCGTATAATTGAATTCCTGCGATAGCAAATAAAAGACGCCGTGCAGCGAAATGAGATGAGTCTGGGAATATATGGTAACAATGGAGAAGACGGCTGTATGAAATTGAACGACAGTGTGAAAACAGACGAGCCTTTATGGATATCGTGACAATATTATCACGTCACGAATTGTTTATTTGACTATTCGTGGTCTATATGGAACAGTCACTGTGCATCTGTGCTTACAAACTCAATTAAACCTATGAATAAACACCTAACTAGAAAAGGTTTAATTGAAAGCTTTTCATAAGTAATGCTTTTCATATGAAGCCTGCTTACCTAAACTTAAGCTCTTCACAATGTTCGCTAAGTGAAACCGAAATCAAAGCATTATTAATTACTTGTTCCGGCTACAGAGAACCGTGAAATAGTTGCCGCGAAAGGGTATTCTAATTAAAATTTGACTCCGTATGAGAAATGTTTCGTAATCGACGGGATACAATGAATTGTGCGGAATTAACCAAAGCTTCGGACAACAATATCTCATTTCTCCGTCCTATTGGCTTTCCCACGGGCGAGTCTACTTTTGTGCAAATTGTGCAACAATTGTTTAGGGAAAGGTGAATGCGAAGTGCTTTAATTATTATTTACTTGCGTTTACTTATCTGATGGTATTTTTCGCTGGAAGACCTCTCTGAATGGCAGCTATTTCAATTTCCATAGTGACTTACTTTCTTTTCGACATTTATCAGATTTTATTTTATTCATACAATAATTATTTAATATTTACTCAATTGTAACATACAGAGTAAACTAGACACAAACACTCACACACACATAAATAAATAACTATGTGTTGTTTGGTATGTGAGTTAAAACCGGTTAAAATCTCTGGTTAAAACAAAATCTCCTATACGATTAGTAAATTATCTGCATCGACTACATAATACCTATATGCGTAATAACAATAGACATAATAGAATGAACGTAACTATATAAATAGCTTAAATGTGAGGTAGAGATTAGAAACATTCAAAGAACAATAATACTAACCGAATCCTAAGCTCTATCTTAAGTCTATCTTAAGTAGCTCTGATAACTGGCCAAGCCACTGTAAAAGCACATTATCATGACAGATGTGCGTAACATACTTTATATGCATAACAGAGTCGGAGTGAAGAGGATTGGTCACGGTTAATTCATAATCGGAAACAGAAATAGTACATGCATAATTTGTATTGAAATTTCATAGAAACATACAACATCATCTATTGGCATGATAAACTGCCGGAGATGAGTCTTTGCATAAAATCACCGCCCGGAAGTAATAACTCTAAATGACCGATTAAATGAATTGATAGTGTCATTTATTATGAACGAGACGAATTACCGTAATTACCGTTTCAATTATTTCTATCATAGTGGTAGAAACTGCAGTGACGTGCCATGAAGTTAAGTTCATGTAAAGATTTAGTTAGTATTGATTACTAAACTAGATACTTACTAAACCTTTCGTTGAGATCATGCCAATATTCTCAGACATGAAGATGTTGTGCCTTTGATTGGGCAGTTTAATGAATAATGGCTAAAACCTTTTGATGCTCCACTGCCGGACACTAGGGCTCCTTCAAAGCTTGAGTATGAAGACTTAAAAACCAACTTCTGACTGCACCCGGCGTTGCTCAACTTTTTGCCAACTGTGATCCATAGTTGCACACTTCATCATAGACTATGATCAACCCAACAGCTTGAAACGAAATCAATACTAATCACTCATAACAAAAAACGACTCCGAATCCACGAATCAGCTAACATAGTATCAGTAGTTACTAGCTAATAAAATTCACACATGAAACATGCAAATCGCGAATCGATTGGAAAGAGAGCATCAAAGCCAGGGGCTATTTTATAACAGCGAAAGTTGCTTGACGCTTTCTATCCTAAAATGCAAAATCGGTGCTTATATCGAGCGACTGGCTCCTATGTCCCGTGGGTGGGTAGATAAGACCCGCGGCGCCCACGCGTGGCGAATATAAGCGTTCAACTTAGCTTCGACAGGTGTTTATGATACAGTGATATGTGAATTTAAAATTGGTAACACACTTTTAAACTGTACACTGTTTTTACACTACCACCGTTATCTCAGTGTTATTTTAATTCTAAATTAATAGTGCTAATTTCTGATTTATTGAGAAAAGTAAAATAGTTGCTCGGATTCAAGGTTCATATAATCCAAATCTTTGCATTTGATTTTCAATGCACAACGATCAATCTTATTTGCCACACATACATTATAATTCTTCAAGGAATACATTGCCTATACTCTTATACATATTATAATTGTAATGTTACTTATTTTAATTATCATGATTTTTTGTATGTTACAAACCTTTGCATGAATCTCCAAAGTGCTATTTTAATTCTATTTCATGAGTACAATATGGTCTGATGGAACTGACATGACTGCTATTATTTTCAACAATCAATAAGAATATATAGGTACCTACCAATCCATCATCAAAAACGGATCTTCGACCTTTAGCTTTAACATAACGGCATATTTTTGTAACTTAATTGCAACACGAGCTTCAATTTAAAATCACTATCGTGTAGATAAACTCTAAACCTAATACGGAACATGAGGCGAGCCGAGTATGAGAACAAAGCACCATACAAAAACACATACCGTTTGATTGTTAGGAAGTAAGATATGAATCAATTGTAAAGATTTCTCTTTTATGTAATTACGTCGTATCGAATGCAAATATCGACCTTATATAGATAATATAAGGATTACTTAATATTACATTAATTACATTGTACAATGACCTGTAACATTACAAAGCTCGTTACCGACTTTTATTACGACTTCTGATCGCAGCTTGTAATGTAATGTTACAAAATATGTCCGCCCGAGGCCGTTGACTGCTCACGCAAAATGCTACTTATCAAATTAATTATCTGTATCCTTAAAAAGTAGATCAAACAATCACCAGACGATACAAGAGCTATCTCTATTGTCCATCGACATCACGGCTAATTATATCCGGGTGTATTTATTCTTCTTCAAAAGCTCTGCGTTCAGAGAAGGAACGCAAATGTATGAAAATGTTAACTATTACATGCAAAAGTCATAACAAAACAAGGCCTTATGTGGCAATGAATTTGAACATTGAAATCTACTACTAAAGTATACAATATACTTTAGTAGTAGATTTCAATACATTAAGTTTATACAACCTTTTATATGTTCCTCTATTTGATCACTGCACACAAGTAAAAACGGTCAGAAGGATACTTTAACACGTTGGTCCAATACGAATTGTAGGAGAAATCTCGTGTTGGAAGCACTTAGCATTAGAAGAAATTAGCATTAGCAGGGATCACCCATGCAACTCCCAACTGCTTCAACACTGCTTAGCTTTGTATATCAGTAGATAACATTATATCCAAGTCACGAGATGACGGGCGATTCTGCAAATAATTACTGACATTGTAGTATCCATAACTCAACAAAACTAAAACTAATCCAAGAACTCCAAAGAGCTGAAAGCGAAGTTCAACTTCCACAGTATGTAAGCGTGCAAAATGTTGTATACCAAATGGGGTACACAATCAGCCCGAAGGCTTTCCGCGTTAATTATCGCGCGGTAACTAAGAAAGTGGTGGACAATGGGCTCGCAATGTTACGTACCACGCTTTCATTGGCGGTAGTAAAGCAATCAATACAACTTAAATCTTTCACCTGAATGTAACGCATGCGAGATTCAGTTAAGGTAAGCGTCTCACACACGACTGTGACAAATAAGGGACAACGATAATTATATCGTTACACAGACCATATATTAATATGGTTTGTGTAAAGACCCACGTGGCGGAGCAGTCACCATGCCAGTCTGACATGCAGTGGGTCCTGGTTTGATCCCCGGCCAGACAGATATTTTATCGACAAAACATTGATTATTTTTATTTTTTTTCTTTTCCAATATATAGTGGCAGCTATTTTAATATTTATGTTACCAGAGAGTCTATCCGTTTTCATTTAAGAATATCTAACAGAGTAGAAGTCCTACAAAAATATTATTTTATAGCCTTATATGTGCGCAATATATTGATGTAAATACTGGCACAAAATATTTCAATAAGTGGTTGAAAAAACAGACAACAATATTTTTTTTAAAATACCACATTTTTGTAGTTTCTTAGCTTTTCTGAAAAATCGAGGTTCAACGGCCTAAGTTTCTTTAGTATTTCACATAAATTATAAGATATGTACTATCAGAAACTGCTTAAACTATAAAGCTAGCTAAATTGGTTTTAAAGTTATTATATTAGGTATATTGGATTACGGTCATGAGGAGCTTTCGACTGAGAAAATCCGCAAAGACCTTTAAAGACTTCGTGTTTTAAATTATCAAAAGAAAATATATAGTTTTCCCTTCGTCAACTCACTCGTCAGGGATGAAACAATCGCCTAAGCTACACGACATATGATAGGTGATTAAAAGTGTTAATAAGCATCATTAGAGTGGTAGTAATGAATGAGAATTGGTGGTAATAATTAAAACTTTCGAGTGCCGTAACGGAGGTCCGCATTATCGCTGCTGGTACCATGTTCAACTAAATGGCAACTATAGACGACAAGTTTGAACTAAGTTCGCTTAATGTGGATTAATTAAGAAAGTTTCTCATTAAGTATGAGTGGACCCGTCACAATGTACAAAACTAAAGTTGATACACCAATATATGTATTTTTCGTCTGTGATTTAGGAAAACATTAATTATAATGAATGTTTGGTTTATTATGCTAAGTCGCATTTCAAAATAAAAAATTCTGGTAGAGTAAATTAGTTTTTTTTAAATAAAATTGAAGGAGCAAACGAGCATGCAGCCTCCCACCAACACATACAGACATTTGTAATCTGTAATCAACGATAGATAAAACTACAGTCCTACTTGAGGTCGACCACAGATGCGTTGCTACCCTTGAAGACGTAGTTGAAACGTGTCAAAAGTATGTCTTCCATTCCACACTCTTCAAACCAGAACATAGCGCTTAACACTGCTGTTATTAGACGGCAATAAGTGTGACGGTGGTGCCGTGGGTGTCGAAACACAATTCACCTCTGAGTTGAATATTACAATTAAAACATCAAAGCAATGCATTATTGATGTCTTGTACGAAAGCACAAAAATGAACATTTTAAAAGATTGATAACAACTAGGAACATTGTCGTGAAATTATAATACTGTTTATACTGTTATGTAGTAACTTTCAAACTGGTCCACAATCAAGCCTATTACCTCAGTCGTGTGACTTATGTGTAGGTATGTGTAGGCGGGGCATTAAGCTCCGGTTACATAAGGCTGTATAAACACAAGCGACTGTAATTTCATGATTATTATTATGGTGAACACACATACCAAATTCAATAAGTGGGTAGAATCTATACTAATATTATAGAACGAAACAGATTGTTTGTCTATGTGTGTGTTTGAACGCTCTAATCTCGTGAATAGAAGACTAAAGGTAAAAGTTAGTTTTCTTGGAGAAGATTGTCACAACAGTAGACATTTTAATAAATGCGGATAAAACTGCGTTCCATTGCTAGTTTATTTTGAAGTTAAAGTATGTAATTATAAGAATATAGATAATACAACGAGCGTACCGTCCACCGGATGGTAACGGCCGCACACAGATAGATATGGTGTATTCGATTACAGTCACAGATTTGTGCTTCCGTGGATTAAGATGGTGACTTCGCAAACGCAAGAACTGCTTCATGCTAGAAATAGCAATAATGGAGATACATCCCCCTGGAACCCTACTTGTTCCATACCACCAATATACACTCTAACTTACTTTACTTTACTTAGAATTATTTATTTCACGAATACTTCATATTTAAACATCTGTAGTTCGACTTTACATTCTTACTACTTTACACCGGTACATTTTAGAGTTTTATTAAGTACATAACTAAAATTTTATTACGTAACTATTTATACGTGCCCCTGGAGCGATTACGTGCGAATTGACTTACACGAAATTAATTACATATGTAATTATAACACGCATTTGACTTAAGTTAGTAATCTACGCGATCTTTGTGTCATAACAATTTGAGTGTGCGTTCAGTGGTTACGTATTATGAAATATTACATCTGAGTGTTAAAAGGTTGTGACAATAACTGAAAATAGTAATTTATAACATTTTCTCAATTTTAGCCAAAATTTTGATACTTGACACGAAGGCACCTTTAAAACGAAGTTTAAATAATTACAGTTGTACGCTGAAAACGTAATGCAATTTAAAATTAAATTAATTTTGATAATATAGATGAATGTTAATGAGTTAAATACAGTGTAGTGTTAATTCATACAAGATGTACAGACACGTGGAGCTTTATTTTTTACTATACGAGTAAATATGTATACCTACTCGTAATAAGTGATTTTCTGATCAATCGAATATTATGAAAAAAGTATAAAAATCCCAAGTGCAAAAGTCGAGTAAGATCAGTTTACCCGTAGGCGTAGTAAAAACGTAGATACGTTATACACGTTTGAAAAATGACACATACGTGACGAATAGATAACCTCTTTCCATCGGGAAGTCGGTTGAAAATATAGGCTAAATGACATATCTGAACGGTCGGGAACGGTCGTTTCTACGTTTGTGTCCTTGTATATACAGTATGTATCGTAAAGAGTTATATGTTAGTCACAGTAGTCACAGTGCTTGCGAAACATTTCCCCTGACATTGGCGAGCGTGCATTACGAACGAACGGAGAATAAATCAGCTTGCATACATTCATTATCGTTATACTAGTACGTATCTTGATACTATAGCTTACTTAATGATTACAATTTGCCGGGTCCCCTTCGTCGTCGACATCAATACGTTACTGTCCCACTGCTGGGCATAGGTCTCCTCTCGAGTGAGCTGGCCAAGTGCGAACTGGTAGACTTCACACACCATTGAAAACTTTTGCGTGCAGTTTCCTCACGATGTTTTCCTTCACCGTTAAAGCAAGTGATAATAATTTTTAGTACCCACATATCTTCGAAAAGTCATAGGTGCGTGCCTGAGATTTGAACCTTGGACCACCCCCGATTGAGAGTCTGACTTTCAACCATTGGGCTATCACTGCCTATGCCTAGATTAATTTGTGTACCAATACATGTCTTAAGTGAAGGTTCTCTTTGGGGATGGGTTATTCCAGACTCTCACAAAATAAAATGTGCAATTTTATTTTCCATTCATTGTTTCTAGTATACGATTTTAAATTGCTTTAAAAATACACTACACGCTTAATTATGAGTGATTAAATCATATGCTTCTACGGAACAATTGATTGATGGGACCACAGATGAAGTATCTGATTAGACTCCGAACATGATATACAAAATTATTGATAAAATAATGATCGTTGTGTAAAACAACGTCTATTATTATTTTTGTTGTCTATTATTATTACTCTTTGTTCCTGATTAAATTAAGAACAAATATTTTAATATAAACATCTGTATCGGTCATCTTATCATATGTCAGTATCTGTTCAATAGGTTATGCCGTTGCATAAAATATTTCAGTTCATACACATTTTTTTCATAATTATAAAAAAAATACGAGTCTATTTGGATTCTTCGTCTATGCTGTAGCCAATATTACAGGTCGAGAGAAAACAGGTTCGACAACGTATATGTCAACCACTGAAAGCTATAATCATCGAGGGATATTGCACATAAAAAATATGATCATGCCTAAGTCATTAAATGTGTAAATGTGAAATTAATATACTTACGAAGACTTAGAGGTTAAAGGGATCAGAGTCGATAGTCGCGACTGATAATAAAGAAACGTAAACAAGTACCGATAATCGACATAAATAGACACAGAATCAAAATAACATTATAGACAATTAAATAAGTTTCTTTATGCTATTTCCCTTCACGTATTACTATCAATTTCATGACACCGACCTCGTATATTTTTATTTTATCTCGATTATCGCACCTAACATCCTTACGCTACATATACGTATTTTTTTTATTATATACATACATTGGAATACATAATTAATTCATAATAATAACTAAATAAATAGCTACAAGTTTTACGCAATATTTTAAATTCAAGTGGACTTTTCTCTAACTGGTATAAATGTCCTATGAATGTAAGGCATAAACGAGGTTTCCACATTTAAAGGTAAGGAATTTTAAAGGTGGTAGAACCCTTTGTGGTTCGACTCCGGCGGCACCAACGCCACACCTATTACTACCTTGTAACATCAGTGTTAAGTACTGCTGTGTTCTGGTTGGAACCGTGCGATAAGGGAGACATACTTATTCCAAGCGTTCAAACTTAGTCCTCAGGGGAAGCAACGCATCTATGTCTAGGGGAACCTCGGATAGGACAGTGATATTAAAGATGCCGATGGGCGACAGTGGCCACTTACCATCAGGTGGGCTGCATGCTCGTTTGCTACTTCCATAACATAAAAAAGTAACAAATATATCAACGAAACAAATCGACGATCACACGCAAAGCTATGCGACAGCATCGCCTATCACTCGCGGTGTGCACAAGCACTATATCTTTCAAGGTGCCCAAAATTTTACGAAACAAAAAAGGCAAAGATGTAACACATAGATGCAAATATCTTTTTGTGGTGTTCATTACGCGTCGCACAATGGCGTAGATGAAAGTGATTGAACCCGCTTTCGGGCCGCGTTCTCGAGTATTGACAGTGACCGTGACTCTTGAATGTTTTCACTTGCTTTGTTGTACATAATCTCGGTACATACACATACAGGTAATAGATCTGTTGTCGATTAAATGTTATTTCGTTCAGTAACACCTGCTAGCTCACGTAACTTTCTATTAGACGTATTGTGAAGCGGTCGTGTTTATTAAATGCCGTTACAGAATGAGTGGAATCGCATTCAACGATCATTTGGGGAGCGTTCAGATTTTTTTGGGCTCCAGCGAATGATTTAACGCATCTCTCGATCGTTTACGGTGATTATAATACTTAAGTTCAGCGTAACATCAATATAATAAGTCAGCCATTTTATAAATTAACCACAACTAATAATAATGATTACTTGTTGTTGCAAAGTCAATAATATACAGTAATTACTAGATAGATACGTAGCTCGTATGTCACATACTATACTAATCACGCAAGTCCCAAGTTATTTCGAACTGAGATACGTCTATCAATAAATACAACACGAAGGAAGCAGGCTGAATGGGATTAGATGTCATAGGTACGGAATATGAATGCTTGCTGGTAATATGAATTCACTCAAAACATCTGTTAGAATGCAAATTAATTTAGCTAAGAAAACTAAATCTACTAATACATAAGATAAGTTTGTACTAACGTTCGCATAAACTTAACATTTTGACAAGGCGACGAGTATTTGGTAAAGTTTTCAAGTAGCTATTATCGCACCTTCGATTAACCTCATTTATTTTGATGTTGCCTCCGTAGCGAGAATTTGACAAAACAACAGACTTTATAATTTTAATCTCTTAAAAAAACGCTGAAACCCTCACAATAAACTAACTTTATAAACTTAATCTCTTAAAAAACGGCGACAATTTTCTGTAAACAAATTCCAATCAACTGAAATCTGAAAGCGTACTTTCAATCGTCATCATCTCATCGACTTCTGAGTAAGTAACGAAAAATTTGGCACCCATAAATATTCGGTGTCCCCACGATAAAAGCGGTCACGAGATGCCGATACTAACATTCCCATTTCCGATAGAGGTACGTCAATGTATCGATAATTCGATGATGCAGCGGAAGCACGCACCGGCGGCGCGCGACACCCACCGACGCATGACTAGGGTTGCCACTCGTACTACTAAAATACAATATTTTAATAAATGATATACCTACCTACCACATATTTAGAATATATGGTTGTTATGGTAATAGTTAACCATAAAAAAAGTTACCGTAAAAAATGAACCAGAACGGAAAAAAAGTTCTTTACAAAATAAGAAGTCAGTTAATAAAAATTGTCATCCAATGTTATTTTATGTTCGTCCATAGGTATGATAGAACCTACCTAACTCCGAAAAAATAGTCTTCATACAAAAAATAAAAATATATGTCCCCACAAAGCGAAAACTAAACGCGTACTTACCATATTTTTCCACGAACACAATATTTTTAAGTACTAGTTATTTTTCTTGTTAAAAAATGGTGGCAACCCTACGCGTGCCTCGCCGTCCGTAACGCCACCACTTGTTGACACTGTGACACACTTGCGCTACGCAACACACGTCACAGGTCAACATTGTTCACTTGCTGTATGATACTACCTATTAGGTACTTTTGAAATCTCGAATTGCTATTGATTCGCACACTATTGACTATGTGAAAGGTGCTTATAAATATATATTATGTGTAGCAAATAGGCTTTAAATATAGATACTGTATCCGTATGGCGAAAACTGATACCGTAAATACTGTCCATCTTTATCGGAGGTAAAATCGGAAGTAGCTAACCCTACTTCCACGTGACATATATTATATAACTCCGAAGAATCTTCAATGCCCTACAAAAATGTAGAACTGTTTATAGAAGAAAGTTATGGCACGCTGTTAGATTTAGGAAAATTACACTTCTACAGTGTAAATTTTCTAACGTATAACAATTCATAAGTATGAAATATTTTATTTGGCACCGTGACACATTTAGCTAACATAACACTCCATGGCACTGTATCGCTGTACGTTTATAACAAGATCTTGTACATACAACAATCTATGATACAATCTTAGACTACGAACAGTTATATCCCTATACGGATTAACTTACAAATTAGTTACTGATCCGATTATGAAGCGACTTTTAATAAAAGGTACACGATTTTACAAGGAAAAAAGAGAAAGAACATAGACTACCGTTCATCTCAATGATTCGTCGGATTAAAACAAACTGTAAAAAACCGTAAAAGCCTTATAAAAAACCGCCTAAAAATAAACAAAAACTCCTTTTTTTTATTTATTGTATGCTGTTTTTATCAATGGCCACGCGTTTTAAAAAACACACGCATCGAGCATGCGTGAGAAAAACTAGAAAACGGTGTTGACTGATCGAATGTCATGTTTACTGACACAGGGCTGTCGGCGCCATTGTCGGCGCGCTCTCCGGTTACTGTCCAATGATAACATACCAACATGATGTATTGAACGATTAATCATCAACTTTAAATGATTGATGGATCATGTAGGCATCATAGACAAAGCGGGGACGTGTTACGCTCCAAATTTCTTTATTATTTACGACGCACCCAGTTTACAAACACATATAAGCTATATTCAATTTCACATCATTCAAAAAATTTCTCAACTCTGCGTCAATGTCAAGTAGCTCCACACTTTGCGGTATATATAAATACCTAAGGAATGATGAGGTCATTCTGAGAGGAAAGCTGTTCCTAGCAATATAAAAGACACAGACAACATCGAACCTCCTTCCTTTCAAAGTCAGTCAAAAATACGCAGTTAATGATGATTATTAAGACCAATTAATTGCCTATCTTTCAAAAAAATAACCTGACTTGCACTCCGAAATCCAAAAAAAGGTAAACAACAACTACAACTATAAGACAAGGTTGGTGATAAACATGAATCGTTTACATATAATCTCGAGTTGTCAGCACGATGACCCAAGTTATTAGCAAAACCGAATATCCAGTATTCACGCGTCCCCCTAACCCAGATTCGCTGGATTCCTCACAGTGAGAGTTTCACGCGGGCCACAATAAACTTGGAAAGTCATTATATGAAAGAATTTTAAATTTGCAATTGAGATGCCGGTCAATGTGGCCCTAGGTCGATTGAAACGCGCGGTTTCAAAGTTCAAGGGCAGCTAGCCTACCAAAGCTAAGTACATCAGCAAAAGCCGTCATTTAATTTACATACGTTTAATTAATGTACAGTCAGGTTTAATTTTCTAAAACACGAAAACCTAATGTCTCCATTTATATAAAGTTTTTACTTATGCAAAACAAAATAGCAAGTGTTTTGGATATCATTCCTTGTAGATTAATTGGCAAATTTTAATCTACTCATGAATATCGGTATCAATCAACCATAAATACGTTACAGCTACCAAGCTTAAGATGAATAAAATTAAACACAAAGTGGGGTACGTATTTTTAATAAAATCAGCAGGTTCAGAAAGTAATTAACCAGTTGCGGGTTAATGACGGAGACGCCTCGTTAAATCGGTCCCTGTCAACGAAAATCAATGGCGCATAACATTAAAGAAACATTAACAGGAGGAGAGAGTTTTGATAGCCTTTAGTGGAATGTCGGCTTCATGCGCTTGTGTTACGGGTTCGAATCCTGAGTACCACAGATTTCACAAAGTCATTTGTCTTTTTGGATAAATATTTTTTTTGCGGAATTGTAGGAGTTCTTGTTCACTCCTAAATCCTACTTCGCCGCAACCTTTAATGTCCCACTGCTGGGCACGGGTCTGTTCCCACAACTGTGGGAAACTTAGAGCGTACTACGCCACGCTGCTCCTATGCGTGTTAGTGAAGGGGGTACGGATTAGTTGCACTCCCGCATTGAATGGTTTCAAATCGTCCATAAGATCTCCGAAGAGATTTTATAGCGATTCATATCCCATGACGGCTTAACGTGCCTTCTGAAGTACGGAAGCGCGCTTTGAATTCTGCCACTAGCGGCCACCCTCCCCCCTCCCGCCCGCGTTTTTTTTTTTTCCGCGGGGCTATGCGCGCTTCAAAATTTCAAAATTCTTCCTAGCCAACACCTTTCATACTTCGAGAAGAAACAGCAGCATGACAGTAAGTAACATATACACATATATTTAAATATACAGTACATATAATATTAAATTATAAAGAACAGCATTATCATAAACAAAGCAGATACAATAACTGGCGAATAAACATCCTGACTAAAGATAAATATTTGACGGAACAAAACGGACAAAAATAAATATTTGCTCGGAGTACTAATGACAACCGATAACAGAAAGTAGTATAAGTGAGCAGTAAAGATGTATACAAGATCAATAAGTGTCCGCGATCGGCCTACTTGTAAATACCGATAACCTAGCGAAACATTCTACCATTTCACGAATATTTCATGAACAATTAGTATTAAATGGCTGCAATAGCATAATGATTGTAAAAATCAAATTTACTTTTACAAAATGAACAATATCCATCTTTCTGTGAACGTAGTCTTACTTTTTCTTTTTTTATTAAAGTAGCAAACAAGCGTAGAGTCCACCTGATTGCTGGTCAAGGACATCTCAATCTCAATCAACCTCAGATAAGATTGGAGTCCTACCTGAAATCAGCAACGAGCATAGCTAAATTGCTACCTCTAAATATTAACATGGAGCGCCTCGAATAATGTACCACACCCCGGAAACCATTAACAACCGCAGTCATCAACACGGCCAAGACACGAATTGTTGTGTTCACCATGAGTTCGATGGGTTTCTTCCCTTGAAGACTATGTAGGATTGACAATTACAGTACTAGAGACGAGTAAGTAATGCTGCAAGAAAAGCACTCACTTTCTCGAAACGAAAGTTTGGCACATTCTTTTTTTAAGTAAGTATCCCCCAATGTTAGATTATATTAACGCACTCCATTTCTCACGTTTCTGAATGATCATCATCCAATTTCTTCCATCAACTTGGACTTAAAATATCTTTAATTCGGCCTGTTACTTATCAGCGCTGGTAACTTTTATCAACAAGTGCAAATTAATGGAATCTTTCTAAAGTGAATCTTTACTTTATTAACAGCCGTAAACATTGTAACAAAGACTATGGCTACCATTGCTCACCGGGGTACCGTTGGTTGGCAACAAGTTGTTCGGCGGGTGTGGGCAAGTGGTCTGACCACCTGACGGACGATCGGCGATATTTGGCCACCCGGTCACTGGGTTACGCGCTACATTCTGTACAACATAGAATTGTGTAATATTAGTTAGACCATACAAGAATGAAATTTTAAAAAGTTCGAAACAGGTTAAAATATAAATATGAATGTGTAACCAGAATGGTTAAAAAAGTTTGACAAACACTAATAAAATGTGGTAACTGAAGACTAAACACTTTGTGTGTGGAATAGCTATACAGCTGGTTTCCAAAGGAAGAAGGTATTATGTGTGTGTAATATGCATAAACCCTTCAGGCGTTCTTACCTTCCCGGCCCTCAATCCACTTTAGTTACCTAATTTCCTCGACGTCCCCGAAGTATAAATATTTACTGTATTGATAATAAAAATATACCTATTACTGGAATGATAAAAGTTTACAGCTGCAATACATAATTTATACATGAACATCATGCGATATTTAGGCGGTGCTCATTGAAATACTATGTGCTCAAAGGTTGCTATTGCATTTAAAGGTGGTAGAACCCTTTGTGGTTAAACACCGATGATACCACCGCTACACCCATTTCTACCACATAACAATAGTGTTAAGCGCTGCTGTGTTCTGGTCTGAAGGGTGTGGTAAGGGAGACATACTTATCCGAGGCGTGAGTCCTCAGGGGTAGCAACGCATCTGTGGCCGACCTCATGTAGGACTGTGATCTTATCTGGGGTTGATTAAAGATGTCCATGGGCGGCAGCGAAAGCTTACCATCAGGTGGGCTGCAGGCTCGTTTCCTACTACTATATCATAAAAAAACTAAAGTAATTTGTAATTTCTAACTTAAAGTCGCTTAAGCACTGACGAAGAATACTAACGTCTAACGTATCCTACAAAACTGCAGCGCTTGATTTGCTACAAAGATGTAAGCGTGTCATCCGCATAGACTATGATGCGAGCGGCAAATCTGCCGCAGTTAAACGGGAAACAACAGTTGTATGCAGTGTCTTCTCTAGTTAAATAAGTAGTAGTATCTCAATGTCTAAAATTTACAAATTCCAACATTTAAGATTCAACGTTATAATAATAACTGGGCTGATTGTAAAAGGAATAAGAATAAGGTCTATGGGGCAATGCTAATTACTATTTCGGAGCCTACACACCTCTCACCGTCGAGCCCACTAATTCGGCAAAAAGTACATATTCTCACGGTTAAATTTATAACGAATAGGTATAATTTGATTCGACACGGGTACTTCAGTCGGAATTTCGGTCGATCGTTTTGTTTTAGAAGCCATTATTAAGACGTTTCGCTAGTTAATTATTAACAATTGATAATAACCCACTGTCAGTTTTGAAACTTCCCCGAAACTTTCAAAGTAGAAGGTATTTTTAAATATAGATCCTATCTTATGTTATTTACATAGTATTTTCAATTAAATATGGCCACTGCTGCCCATGGACATTTGTTATCAACTCTGCGATTAAAATGGTTCAAAAAGGATTGTATCTTTTCTGGGTTGTCCACATGTCCATATGTCCATGGGCGGCTGTGTTGTAGAGGCTGATCAATGGATATATGGGAAGAAATACTTAGCGTTCTCACTCACATTTTACTAGCAATCATGCATAAAATTCGCGACTACGCCTGACGTTTTTAGATTTTGTAGGAAATCGAAATAAAACAGATTTGGTTAAAATATGTTTCTGATACATACTAAATATTATCAAAACAATTCATAAACAATAATGCGTTATTAATTGTTTTCGTGAACACCTCAACTCCATCGCAGGGTAGTATTAAAGCTTTCAATAATACATATAATAACGCACTGACGCTGTTTGTACCACGGCTATTAATAAACACGCCCATAGGAAGTGGCTATGCAATTTCAATGAACCGCTAGGGCTTGTACCTGCTCATTCGAGCCTTAACTCAAAGTTAAATAATTTTCATTAAACCTTACAATTTATCATATCATCTAATAGCATTTAAGTCTAATAGGACTGTGACCAGCAGTAAACTTCAAAAGGCTTATGGAGGGAAATAATAGAATCACCAAATAAGCCCACCTTATGTTTAATGCGTCCATAGATATCTAACTAAATGCAGATTAAATAGGCGTCCTACGTAAGATTAATTTCATATAGGCGTCTGCTACTGAGTACTAATTTACTAAGACTCAACACTACGAAATAGTAAGCTTTCATTGCCACGCCCTTTATAATACAATATAATATACGCCCATAACACAACATTATATAAAAGCAGCGCACTAACACATTGTACGTCTAAAAAAGTTGCAAAATGAAAATATTCAACTCTTTATTATTTTTAAACTACTAAAGAAAACGTTCAAATACTTCATATAAAAATAACGACTCTATTGTTAAAATTATAACTAAATACAATTATTATCATTGACCGTCGATTTTCAACAAATATTTTATCATAATCTTCCTTTTAAATAGCTTATCCAGTTGTCCACTTATATTTTCGCTTATATTCTTTGAATATCGTATTTAAACATCCACAACCCTGAACTGAAAGCAGGTTGAATGCTCAACTGCTTATAGATTTCATTGTAATAAATGCACAAGTATAAGCCGATAACATCGCCGAAGACCGCCTTGCGAGTGGAGCAGAACGAAAACGTATACATGCGTGGAAATCGAACACAAAAAAATTAAGTACCGAAGTGAAGGCTCAGTGTCTTCAACATCTAAGTTAGATATTGTTGAAGAATGTTAAATAATTTCAAAAGCCATGTATGTTACATCTATTTTATATTAACAATTAACTACTAGTAAAGTTGCAGATCTAAAACATTTATATGTAAGAATTGGTATATAATACTCAGTAATTAATTACATAAGCAACAAGTAAAAACGAATATTATACATTCAAATCAACAATGACATATCATTTATTAAATTTCTTTAACTAATTTAAACATACTTAATTGTTATCCTAAATGAGTATTACTATGATCATCCAATTTTTTCTATTTAATTGCGTTCAGAAGCAACGTAGCACACTTCAGATAGAATTCCAATCCTATTTGGTATGGAATACACATGTCGAAGGGTTGCAAAGACCACTTCTCATCTAGTGAATTGTGTTTTCTATTTCAATTTCATAAGAAAGTCATTTCAGTAATAATTGCTTTCAATTGCAATAAGCGATTGAAAATCATATAGTGCTCTACGTCATGGGTATAATTCACAGTTCATTGGCTCGCAGCGAAGGAACAACCGAAGACTCTATTGTTACATTTCTCGCTTCTATTTACTGCGGCGAGTGTACAATAAATTGCTCGCGTCACGAGAGACGATTGCATGTAATTGCTAATGAAGATGGCCGATGTAAGAGACTTGTTACCTAGACACCGGGTAACGACGCGAACGATCGATAATTTCCATTTTCGAAGCGAACGGCCAAGTAATGGAAAAGCCACTGGCAGCGCCAGAAGCACAAGCAAACATTTACACAGATAACAGATATATATAAACACAGAAATTAAAATGAGTCCAGTCTCCATATTTCCACCTTGAGAATACAGACCGTTAAGTCTCAATTTTCTCTTTGCTCAAAACTAGTGTGAACACTTCCACTCATAAAGTTATTACCGTTTTTTTCTTAACATTTAAGCCTCACAATAACGCTGACGGGCTGCCTGATATAAAGCAGTCTCCGTCGCCTATGGACGTTTGCAACAACAGAGGAGACGCCAATGCATCGCCGGCTCCGTAGGTAAGATACATCTCTTTCCTCGCCCATCAATATCGTCCGAAGGAGACAATAAAGTTTTCTATAACAATAAATAACATTTATTCCACTATATTCCATAAAGTATTAAACAATTGTCGCTAGTAGTTCACAATAGCACAAGTTTGTGAGAATCTATTAAAAGCGATGACATCGAGTGCAATTCAATCAATCCTGCAATACAGATCAAATATCGGGCTTGAACATTGATTTCACAAATATAGCACTACACATCGAAATTGATTTCGCATTTTTACTTTCGAATGCATGGTCCTCATTTTTCCTATCACCGGAATATGCATAGACGTGATCGTGAGTTCTTTCACTTGTTACTTTGAATTCAACAATATTTAAATTGTGTACATTAAGAGCATTAAGATTTAATGCCAAATTAATTTTATTGTCAACGGAGAACTCATTTCGCAAACTAATTAAGTAAAGCATAAGTAATGTCCGGGCAACAAAATGTTTCTAATCGAAATTGAAAGTTTCTGTCCCCCAAGCAAACGGTCTGTAAGAACAATCTACATTATCTTGTATTAGAATTTCTAAGAGATTATATCTCTAAATATCCACGGAAGACAACGTAATGTTATAAAAAGACCATCCTTGCAAGTAAACTATACATGTTATAGTAGTAAAATGAATGAAACTTACAATTATAAGAAAAAAACTAATTAACAAAAGGACAAACAGGTGCATAACACAGCAGTCGCAGGTCCGGAGCATTCCGCGACATCAGCTGTCGGTCGCACTTGTCGCATAAAAACTATAATCGCCATTATTATTGCGGCACGTGGCCATAATGCTAGTATTGTGTTCAGTTATAAAACACAAAATTGCACTCGGAAGAATGTTGAGATAGTTGCAGGCTACAACGCATCATTGAGTAATAGGAGTGTCAAATGCTTGTCATTGTTTATTTTGAATTGTCACGGGTAAGAACTTTAAAGAATATATAGAAGATATAGATATGCCCAAGGAGGTAAATTTGATTATACTATCTTTAAATGAAAGGAAAAATATATAAGTACGAATCAAATGTAATTAATGTCTGTTAACAATGACATAAACGTACCAACGAAGATACAAGCATGCAAACTACGACCGAAGCTACGCAATTATGTTACAGCTTCACCGTATTAGGTCAGCAGAGATAACAGCGCCATTCATCGGAGAGTAATGAAACATGGCAAGTAACATTACAGCACTTCCCACATCTCACCGATTAACGATAAACCATAAGGGGACAAAGCAGCGAAACTAGATGTCAGACACGATAACGAGGCGATAGCATCGTTAGCGAAGAGACGACACAATGAGCCGATAGAAAGCGTCGTCTTTACAACCATCGGTGTACAAGCAGTAACTTTTATAATAGACTGCATAATTATAGAAAGTTACAAGGCTTTTAGTTCGCTGATAATATTTCGAGCAGACTCTGTAACACGATCCTTTAATAAACCATAACGATACTGACAAAGGAAAAATCAAAATCCAATATAAATTGGGAGCATGCAAAACATCTTAACGGAGAGAAAATATTTTCTTCCAATATTTTTGCTAACATCCATAGATGTGCGAAATCTGATGATATATTTAAATAAAGCGTGCAAAGCAGTAACGAACTTTTTAACGGTCGAAACGCGCGACCAGTTTTTATGTTCAATCACGTCAGACGCTATATCGACATCAATGGCCATAACAGGTTCTTTGAAGAAAACACGCTTTATGTTTGTGAACAATTTGTAGGCAAACAGTTTTAAAGATTCAACTTAACGTATCCAGTTTAATGAGACTGGTTAGGAAAACTAATGTGGAACGCAATTGAATTGTAAATGTTTGATACAGATACAGATAAAATTTAGATGTCAATAATGATGCTAATAGACACGTTAACCTAATTAAATAATACTCGTAAGTGAATAGTGACATTTATACCCGCATTTCAAATAAGCAGCCAAGTTTCTCTACCGCGTGCATAAAGAATTGGTCTAACGGAAATAACAACATAAACAATAGTCTCATTTTTTTTTAAAATTACTCATTATTAATACGAAAAGTATTCTACGGGAGAAAGCAAACAAATAAATCAAAAATAAATATCATTACTCTCGGTCGTGCCAGACCAAATAGCATACACGCGAACGATATCCGTTTTTTATTACTTTCCGCAATCTGGGATGAAATGGAAAGTGCTTCTATGTTCTAATTAACTAACGAAGTAGCGAGCTTAAGTTTTTTACAGCCACTAATAGTACATTTGTAAGTATACGCTCTCAAATGAAGCATGCAATCAGAGCAGCGAAAAGATATTGGAAGTATTCCATTCGGACTATCGAATTTATTATGATTAATTATATGCCTATTGGAGCATACTAACAATCCGACTACAAAACTCCTTAAAAGAATTACCTATAAATATATTGTTAGGTGTATGTACATTGTAAATATTTAAGGTTGAGACGTAACTGTGACTTATACAACCTAGACATGAGATTTATATCGCGCCATTTCTTTAAGCCAAGGTGATCAGTCCATTAACAATGCATGCAATGCGTTATTTTTCCATCACAAACTGAAAATAAATTAAGAATAATCCATCTGTAATGCTAATGCCAGGTACATTCACGAATTGCCAAAAAAATGTTCTTTTTTGCAAAAAATGCAATTGCAGAAATGGAGTTCACGAGTAGAGGAAGTCATTTCAGCTATCGAACAAAATTTAAACATGGAGAACGAAGTAGGAAGTGTGGTCGAGACGCCACGCGATACAGTAGCTAAGAGATGCGTCACGTGTGCACGTATGTGGCCGCAGACCACGGAAGATATTAAATCATTTCTCTAGATCATGTTCACGCGATAGATAGCTTTTTAAAAACGTCATTAGATTAATGTTACACGCTCGACATTGAATGATTGTTTTCTGAAACTGGGATATTAGATATGTTGATAAATCGATTCAGTTAATAATTGATCTAAAAAACGAAATAACAGAATCAATAAAAAAAATTGTGATATAAAGCTTGCATGCGCAAATGATTATGTCAAGAATCCAAAAAGAAATAAAATAACATCATTAGGGCGCGTCAACGACCGTTAGTCAAAATGTTCGGATGCATGTCCCCGATTTGTGTCTTAACTGTGCCGTTGCAATGCTAAGGTCTCGAATCATGTTAAATGAGCGTGATGAAATAAATAACGTTGTAACGGTACTGCATGTCATTACTAAAGAGAAGAGGAGCATCAATGATAACCGCCTAAACGTTGTTCGTCAAATATATACAATTAATTCAGCAAACAATCCATAGCAAGCATTTTTTTGGATAAGACATTATATCTTTGCAAAGAGTTAATAATTATGCATTATTTGCAAATTTATTTCTTTCATTAATTTCACATAAAGGGCTACTGTTTTTTTTAAATAATATTACAAACATTGGTCTCCAACAAGAAATATTCATATTATTTCCTTGAATGGTATTAGCATTCGAGGAAACTGGCTTTGCAGCCGCTCTGATGACTCGCTACGCCATAACCTTTAGCAAATTGATTAGTAAGAGTCTACGAGTTGAGACCGATCCAGTTAATAGAACACTTAATTGGATAATATCCGTGGAAGAATCTTACTAATACCTAGTTCGTCAACATTGATGATATATTTGTATGTACATTTAGCGCTTCCTTACAAGATCAACAAAGTTAACTCTGCATTGCTTGGTTTACTTTAATATGCTATACTCGTCTTGTTTGCAACATCATTGCATCTAAACTTTCCATAAAAAACATTTCTAATCGTATTCTCGAACCATTATCACGCAGAGATGAGCATAATCCCAAGTGTAGACATTTAACATTCTGATGCGTTCGCGCATCCTGAAGTTCTCCGGAATGCTAGCTCGGCACGTGCCAATGTTCCGTGTAATCTGTAATCTCCAGGAAAATTCCTTCATAACCATGACAAAAATCGCAACAAACGGTAAATTATATCTGATGGTCGTGCCAAATTGGAACAATGGCTGTGATTTATATTTAATACTCTACTAAGACTTACTAGTAACTAACAACAAATTGTATCAATGTCATAACTGCTCATGTAAATATCGCTTAAGTACATATAAAAGAAATCGATTCCGTAGAGTATATGTATATTGATAAAACAATATTATATAAAACATTAAATACTGCATACAACAAATCGATTAGAATACGTATCGTATGTGGTCACATGCCGCCACATACCCAAGATTACACGCTACCGCATTTCCTCAGTCGGATCGCATAGTAGAAGCCATTTAGCCGTATTAAGTCACTTTTTACCGAGAGCGGTGAACTTTCGCGCACCGATAAAAAGCGCGCAGCTGGCCTTGACCGGACGCATGCGCACGCGCAAGCTTAGTACAGCGTTTATTGTGCATCGCGCTACGTAAACGACAGCGTAGCTCCGTAGATGTACGAGTAAATTTAGTATGATTTAGTATTATTGTTCGTTCCGTTGATTTAAGTACACGTAAGTTAATAATTGTTACGAAAAAAAACCTTTTTACTTTAAAAACAATGTTTTATAAAAAAGTTTCCGTATTTTCAAAAAGTAAAGGATAAGATCATAGGCAATCTTCATTGCATTTGCACTGGAATTTGTTTATTATACTTAAGCAGCCGTGTCTTCTTACTTCTATGAACACAACAATGCAGAACTTCGCTGCAGTGATTCCTTTTCCAACGAATTTCATTCACATAGGTCAAGGTGAAAGTAATTTACCTATTATATATAGAAGGTGTTACAATTTTACATATGTATGAACCAAAACTGAAATCGAACTACAACCGCCTCATCTATGTAATTCAATAACGCCTATCAGTTACCACTATGAACTATACGAATACAATATCATCCTATGTAATACCACATTTACGCAATAGAGGATTATGAAGAGAATAAAACAAATATGATTAGTCAATGGCGGTGCTAAGTCTTGAAGTGGAAGTCCCATTAAAAATATGGTGGACTTTAATTGCTAACATCTTATAACTCATTAAATGATCTCACGTCATAGAAGCTCTTGACAATAGTGTTTGACTTAATCATGAACTTTTACTGATTACTGAAATAACCCGGTTCGATATCTTCTAGAAATCGCTTAATTGTTAGTTATTGTTTGACATCGCCACGATCAATAAATATTTTATCGAAGCATAAAAAAACCATGGGCATAATTATATACCAGCAAAACTTAAATATGGAAAGATCTCAGATTAATGTGTCATTTATTACTGGAAAAAACATCATTCAAAGCGACATTCAATGTTTCGAAAGATAAAAGAAGAATATTATCGTTTCATAAGTAATTTATGCATCCAGACCACGTAAGGTAACTAAATATAACTGAAGGCAATAAGCCTTCCTCTGAGCCAGATTGGATGTGATGTTTATTTATCAAGAATCTGTATTGAAGAATCTGAATTGCCAACCGTCTCGTCAAAACTATGAATTAATAATAATGCAATTTCTGGTAGTGATGATAAATATGGAAGTGAATAGCAATTCTATGTAAATCGGAATCGGACTATCAAAGACTACGAATATATAGAACCGGGTCGAGTTTAATTTCCGAGGAGTGTGTCAGAATTGCAATGATATTAATGAACCTGTTCCTGATAGCGATTCTGGTAAATTTAACAGTAAATAGCGAAACTATGTAAATCGAAATCCGACAAAGACAACATATTTAGAACAAGGTCAAGAATAATCTC
This sequence comes from Telegonus apastus, assembly GCA_018250635.1. Classification (NCBI taxonomy): domain Eukaryota; kingdom Metazoa; phylum Arthropoda; class Insecta; order Lepidoptera; family Hesperiidae; genus Telegonus; species Telegonus apastus. The sequence continues at coordinate 5,270 of DWNY01000008.1, read as the reverse complement.
AGAGGAGTTAGGAACGGACAATGGACAGCCATTTAAAACGAGGACCGTGGGAGTGATCATTGAGAGCCTTAGACGAATGTAACAATAGTACAAGCTAAAGTACATTTCGACACAATATTATTGGAGCTGTCGCAAAAACGGAATCAGGTTCTTCTTGCGACGTGTTTGAGTTTAATACGTTTTAAACAAACCGCAGGACTCACGATGTAGATAAACGATTTAGAGATACCAAAAACGGTATTCGTGTACATAAACTCAATTGGTGTAAGTGACTGGCTGTGACAAATGTTTGGTCAGCGGTGTTGCTTGAAAATTCGTATGCAATTTATCACGTCTTCGTTGTGGAGTGATGATGTATATCTTAAGTGGAATGAATCGTTGATGATAGCTATTTTGACACATCTAACCATTACAGTGTTTGGGCAGTGACGTTACATTAAAAGTAGATTTGGATTTGATTGACGACGAATGTTACTGGAATATGAACTAAAATTGTGACTGATTTAGCAATTGAAATAATAACACAAATCTTCAAGTGAACGTAAATGGTCAAACCCAAAACTATAGTCTTATTTATAATCAAGCAAAATTTAATGTAGTCCTCAGAAATCAACAGACGACAACACGAGGAGTCAAGCACCATAAAATCATATAATACCAAATTGTTATCAAAATCTATCTCTACTGGTCACAACTAAAGCGAAGCTTTGAAATTTATTCAGAGTATTAGTCAAAGCTGAAAGATATCCGATGGCAGCTTAAGGAGTCCAGTTCCAGTCATTTCTGTAATAAAATACAGACAGAAAAAATGTGGTTACTAAAACAATAACCAGTCCGCCGTTCATCTGATTCCTAGATACTTAAGATAACTGAAGTATCTGTTCTGGATCTAAATGTCTTTGTGCCATTGCTCAACGTGGTCCATGCTCATGCTTACAAACGAACTTTGTGAAAGATTATTTACTTATATTTATTATATTTTGAGACCATCTGTACCATTGAATCATTTTTAAAATACGCACAGAACTTTTGTGATATTTTTCAAATAAATCGCTATTGCAACCGTTTTCCATCCCTACGATCCAGTATGGCGGGACTCTATCGCTAATTTTAAGCTGATTACGTTTAACGAGCTTAAGTATTCACAGCTGAGTGGGAGTACGCTGACATTTGAAATATCAGATTTTAAATGGAGCACTTGCCACAATTGATGATGATGGCTGAAAAGGCTATCATGGTGTATCTGTTACTTAAATGGTGCTCATTAAGCTACACTTAATATTCCGCAAAAGAAATAACAATGGCATGGAGCAATACTCATAAAGTATTATGCAACCATTTGAGAATGTTTTGTACCGTAGCAGTAGAAAGGAATAAATAATCATTATCATCATTTCTGACTGTATCAATATTATTAATATTCTTTTTAAGCTAATAAAGTACCAATCATCCATACCGTTCACGATTTCTTATGTTACTACTATATACGATTGATACATTGATATTTAGGCTAAGAATGGTAGAATGTAGTTGAAATTACCATCTCCAATTGGCTTACCTAATGGTCTATTGCCTATCCTTTCTTGTAAAAAAAAGAATCTCTATTACAGAGTGTAATGACGCAGACATATTAACATTAGGCTTTCTAACTTAATGTTCAGTGGTATGTAGAGATTTTTTTGTCTTAGATTCGACTCCAATATCTATGCATATTACAAAATAAAGTCCCCAAAAGCTGTTTGTCTATATTGATCTACTGAACGGACTTATGTAGGGTTATCTTGAGGAAGGTTTAGGTTAATAGTACATTAAGGTTTTATTTATAATAGACTTTAATATAACGATAACTGTTGAAGATGTCTCTAGATGTAAAAAATTTCACCTGCTGAGACCTTTACTCGTGTGCACTGCGTAAAGTTTACTTTTTAACACGCTTTTTCATCCTAGAATTCCCAAGGAGTCTGGACTTACACAGGAAAAACTTTGTGACACATTGATTTTCAAGCAGGCAAAGCCACAAGCACAGCTAGTTAAGAATACAAAAACAGGTGTCCAAACTCCAAGAGCGGCAAACTTACATCAGAGGGGCACGCTCATTTGCCGTTTCAATATTATAAACCCGAAGACGTTGTGTTTAACTAAATTACCTGTTTTTACGAACGCGGCCTCACCGTAGGGTAAAAGCAATCTAACTGTCGCGGAGATTACTAGCCGTACCCTGAAACCTATTAGAAGTTCTATCATCTCGTAACGGTTGTTCTAACACTATCCTATCCACGATCTTATCTGAGACTAGGTCTTGATAGCGATAGCGCTTCTGGTTATTTGTAGTTGCGACAGGCGAGACAATGAGGAAATTATGAGCTGATAACAGCTTATTTATAAACACGTATTACATATCTATAGTTTTAAATTACTTTTATTTATTCAATAGTTGCTTCTGATACGACATTGCTGCACATGATCTAATTAGTGAGAACCCAAATGTTTATCATACTTTTGTCAATAAATTGCTATATTTTATTTAGCTCAGAACATTTTTATTACTAATTATTTATAATTCAACTGTACTATCTAATAGATATATAACAAAATGTATATGTTAATAAATATAGATTGTCACTTATACATGACCCGTTATCTCGAATAAAGATGCTCATTTCTTCGCTGCTAGACGTCTCGTCTATGTATTGTATAACCATATCCACAATAAAATGAACTTCAATTCAATCTTTTCATTCACGATTGCAATCTTTTTATATCCCACTGATGGGCACGATAACTGAATGAGCCCTGGAACTTAGTAACATTATCAGGTATTTCGTCGATACAGTATCAGTATACAGTAAATAATCAGCGTACAAGCGGAAGCCGCAAATCTATGTCAAGTTCAATAGCAGCCGAGGGCGAGACGCCCTAATAACCGATCGCTTAAACTCGCAGGCGCATAACGAGCCAACTAAGCCATCTGATATGAGTTGTGTTATTACGGTTATCGTCGGAAGCTATTCCTCTACAATTTTCAATGATTGCTACACAAACAGTTTTAACTCAAAATCCAGAAATTTTCTGAAATTGTTATTGTCAGATAGTCAAACTAAATTCTAATACTAAACGATTCGCGACGAACGCACTGCCGGTTTTTTTATCACACACATTAACAAGTCTAGTGCAGAAATACTTATAATACAGTTGTTCACAAATACCAATACAAAGATACCCGAAACAAGTTTTATTATCTCAATATTCATAGGTCTCGTTGAGTATCGAACTTGGTACTCAACACTACTCTGCGCGAATTACCAAAGAATCGTAACAATTACCTACTCATTGTAATATATACTATTTGAGAATAACTTATTATAACTGCTGCAATAAAGCAACGATAATATAATTAATTAAAGTACGGTAAAGTTTCTAAAGGAAAACTGCGCTACCTTCATAATGAGCACGGCAATGTTCATCGCAATTTGACAACCCTACGGCGCAATGAAAATTTATCGTAATTATAAAGGAGACGACCCACTCGCGGACTCGTCAGGTTTTCGTGGGGCCGTTTTGTTGATAAAGTTTGTACGTTAAACAACGAAATGAAGTAACAATAACGCAAATTATGCAAAAATATAAAAGCTCTGGAAAACATACATACTTAATAGTCAAAAAAATAAATATAATAGTGAGCAATGTAATATCAAAATAAAAAGAAATACTTTAATGAAATAACCAATTAAAGTATTGTTTTATTAATAAATAATAACCAGCAATAAACAGAAACAAATATTTTTTGATGAAAATTTAAAAAAACAAAAAAAATACATATATACAACATATTTTTGCTTAAATTACCTGTAAATATAACTTATTTGAATACATTAAATAAATTATTAATAACAATATAGGTACGTATTATGAAAGTGCGTTTCGAAAATATTCGGTATTTTTGAAAGCATTGAAAGCAGACGGTTAATTTATAATAGCCAGTCACTATCACCACAAAAAGTTCAATCTAATTGAATTTAATATAATATAAAAAGCCAGTGATAATTCACTTCAATGAATTGTTACCCCAAAGACACGACTTTTTATGACACGCTCTACTGAATTTTTAACGTTATCGACATTATTAAAATTGTAAAAAATGTGCTTTCAGCACTGAGATCAGTGGGTAGGTTACCAATGCGGGTAAAATGCTGCAAAACTGTTAGTTAGCAGGATAAAAATGAAAAACATAGGTACCTAACTACCCTAACCGACCCTTCAGGTTCAATTCTTAAGTTATTAAATGCAAAAGGTCGGACAAAGTACCTACTTATCACATTGGCGTAACTATTGTCAGTTAACAAAGTACAAAAGTGGAATAGCAAGCAAGTGCCAGCAAAAACTCATCGAAATTACTCGCCCAATCAAGGACTTACCTAAATCTCGGGTCTTACTTAATATGTCCCATATCTAGCGATGAACGATAAGCTAGGTACCATTGTTACTAGGTATTTATTTAACAATAGCAAGAGCAATGCGTACAAGCAAGTAAACAAACAAATAAGACTAAATATCGAGCACCCATATGGCAAATACTATCTGACGATCCGCGTGGCGGAGCGGTCTCACTCGCAATGGGTTCCAGGTTCGATTCCCGGTCGAACAGATATCGGAATGATGAATTTACATTTCTGTTCTGGGTCTGGGTGTTTGTGTTTTGCTCGTTATATGTTTCCATGACCCCCACGACACAGAAGAAAATCCTAGTGTGTGGCTATGAGTGTAGAAAGCGTTATGTATTATTTGTTTATCTGAGATTAATTACCCAAGTCCAAGGATAATACACACAACTAATTTTTTACTCTAATCTTAGAAATATAACAGTTCTCGAACGTGAAATAGGGATATAATATTCGGGTAAATATACAGGTGGCATTACGGGAAACGTTATCAATTATCATACTTAGCTTCAATCATACCTGTTTCATGTGGCTAATTAGAGATAACAACAAACTGAAAGGACCACTTTACATTAGATCTGCATGCACGTTTGCATCAAAAGACCGACTGCGTCAAAAGGAGGGTAATGGTTTTCGAGGCTATGTATGTATGCTAACGGAAAAAGGGAGGGATGTAACGAAATAATAAGTACAGGTAAAATAATAAATCAATACTTTTTAAGCAGTCGGTTTTTTTGTTTTAAATATTAAAAAAAAAAAAAAAAAAAACGCTTTGTACACTCATAGCCCCACACTAGGATTTTCTCCTGTGTCATGGGTGCCATGGAAACA
>DWNY01000007.1:0-31930 GCA_018250635.1 Telegonus apastus | reverse complement strand
TTTTAATTTAAATGTATTTTAATTTATATAGAACAATAAAATCTTTTTCAAGCTTTAAACTAATTATGTATTAACTTTACATTATTTTTATTTTTAAAAAGAGAACATCGTACCTAATACGTATTTTATTGGTTTCTTTTCTGATCCTTTTCAAATTTTGTATTCCGTGCTTGAATGCCAGGTACATAAAATTATAAAATATTGAAATAATTAGTACTAAAGTATCATTTCTGTATTATGCGAATTGTTATTTTAATAATACAGTGGTAAAATACGTCATAATAATTAGTTAGGTACCTAATATTCTAAGTAGGTACTTTCGTATTTAGTCAAATGTTTCAAAATCATGTACCTACCATCAACTCATCTCTTCGTAGAATGTAAGGTTTGAAACATTAATGAAACATTAATTGAATTACAGTTAACATCAAATTATGAATTCCCCTTTAACATGCCTAACTTTATACAACGAATATCGTTTTGCATGCTCTATTTATTTAATATTGAAATAGATAATATACCGCACCAAAATTATATTATAGGTATTACGTAGGTACACGTACATATTTCTTTTTGTAAATTATACAATGGATAAAGTCATAATAAATCATGTTTAACCCATCGCTGTTCCATTGCTAGGAACGAGTCTTCTTAGAGTGAGAGGGTCTTAAGAACGAACTGGAACCAAAAATTTAAATGTAGTCTCATTTAGATTTTTGCTTTTGTAAATATCACTTGGGTGTGAACTTTCCCTGTGAGTTTTTCTTCACCGTTAAATCAAGTGATAAGTAATTCCTAATATTACATGCGTGTAATTCGATCTATGGACCTGCAAATTAAAATGCCGAATTTCAAAGTAATAGTAATCAATTGGTAATTAGTAGATTACCACCTCAACACTGCTATAGTCATGTCATTAGTTGAATTGATTGTTTATGTCACATTTAGGTTGCGAAGATCACTAGTGGATCCAGAATTATCTACCAGGATTTTAGGGGACTTAACCTGCTGAAGGTAGTTTTTCAAAGAATTTGATGGCCAAAGAGGGGTTGTAAGAGTACGCTGCCTTTTATGAGGGGATTGGGTCCTCCTATTTCTGAAATTATGCTGCGAGTCGGATGTTCTATCAGTTAGATCTTGGGTAGGAGGGTGAACGGAGGCTTGATCCCCTTATACCACAGGTTCTTTCTGTATATTATCAAAACATACTGCGGTCGGCGAAATGCATACAAAGTGCGATGACGAAAATATAGAACAGCTATTTTAGCAATCTTTGAGTTTTCGGGAGCGCCAAAATTGATGACTTGAAACATTATCAGGTTTTTGTCGTAGTTACGTTGCAATTCTATTGGTCGCCCCAATAGCCACATTAAGTACACATTAAAACTATAGCCTTAAGCCATAGACAGGTACGTAGAAATCATATCATATTAGAAGTAAATCTATTGTTTCAAAAATAGATTGTGTGATATCTGCTACACCTTTACCGACTTGTAGAACTTCAATCCGTTTTAGAGATTAATAAGTAATTAAATAAGTCCTATTTGGACTTGAATACAAATTACCATGGGCTTTAGCGTCTTCTTCGTCTTAGTTGAAGTAAATGCATTTGTAAAATAATATCAAAATGAGTGCAATGTAAGCCTCTTGTCATTGGCCATACGGAGTTGTGGCAACGCATTCGATACTAACAAGAACACTACCGTATGCGCTTCACTTGAATGTTAATAAGTGCACTTGCTGGTATTATTTTTGTTATTCGTGCCTCGGTCATTGGTTCGCGGTAACAGCGTTATTGTTTGCGTTTCTTTGTTATTATGTTCATTAAACATTTAGATCATTGATAAACAGACTTTAATTATTTTAAAAAGTATCAAGTGAGTCTCGAATCACGCACAGTGAAAAGTTAATATTTATAGTCAAATCAGTCTTTAAGGTTTTCTCCAAAGATAGTGAACTATAAAGTTATATAAGCCGTAGCGGTTATGTAGCCTAGAAAGTATCAAATAATTCACAACGTAATAATGTTTTATTTTAGTAAATCTATCCAAAGTTAATGAACGATGAAAGTGGAACAATATGTATATTTTGTTTTCTTTTGGCAAATAATAGCCGCTAATACCTTCAATATCCTTCACACAAAAAGGTCTATTCTATACCGTTCACGAAGTTTCGGATACGTTCGAAAAATCCTAGCTTCATCGTTGCGAAAGATGTATTTAAAACAAGTGAAAATTAATTAACTTCATTTTTTATTCGAAATATCTTCTGAATGTACATTGTTCATAAAGTGTTTTATTAAACCGTGTCTCAAGCTGCTAAATATTTATGAAATAGTGTTATTCTTTTGACTTTCGTGCACTAGACTAGGGTTTAATATTTTATGTCGCTCTGTAGGGGTGCTGTTGATTGCAATATGGAATTCACTATAGCGTCGTAGCGCCGCGATTTGGCACGATACTTTGTTTCAAAGCTTGTGCATACACACTTTAGATGAAACTACTGAGTTTGTACTGACGGAACTGACTTCCAGATGTAGAACATGATAGGACTTCAATATAAGGCTTGGATAAGCGTGGTGATAGTTCTACCGCAAATGAATTAATATCATCATTAACAGTGGACGTTCCTGACTTCCTAGAATTCTGGGCACCACAGAATAGTGCCCAGTTGTCGGGCATACAACATATAGACTGAATCCAATATTTTTTATAATAACAAACCGTTTCTATTATTTCTCGTCGATAGACCGGTCTGCGTCTAGACCGTAATCGTCGTTGAATCTATGGGGAAATGGTATCATCCTATGAATTTTAATCATTTTCATTCATTTCTTACCATTCATTGTTTGTATTGTTTACGGCTATAGCTCTAGCTAATAGTGAAACTAATATTGAGATTATTGTTTTCAATATTTTGTTATTTTTGTGCATATATGTACGTTTATGTCTGGGTAATCTCGTTAAATGGGCATATTTTTTCTGTTTCGAAAATACAATACAAGGTTTAAGTTTAGTTTTGATATCTAAATGTATTTGCTATCTAGCTTTTTATGGTTGATGGCGTTATCCATTGTTAATCCACAAAGAATTCGAAATGAATCACTGAAATTTCTCATTTGCCATGTATCATCATGCTCCTGTCATGCACTTGTAAATAAAACATAGGTACGGAATTGAATATATTGAAACTGAGATTTGAACTCTACACAACCGTATTCATAGTATTACGTGGATGTGCCTGCAGGTATCTGATAAAGCCTGCATGTAGCCCATACCTACCTACTTCAGCGTAATAATACCAGTGTTAAGGACTGTTGTATTTTTGTTTGAAGGGTGTGTTAAGGAGACATATTTATCGCGAGTCGTTTTAACTTAGTTCTCGGGGAGTAGCAATGCAGCTGTTGTGGATCTTAGGGTACGAATCTAATCTCTGATGAGATCCATCTGCCGTTACCGCTACTTGCCATAAAGTGGACTGGAGGCTCGTTTGTTACTTCTGTGCCTAACATAAAAGAACCTGCAGGTATATGGCGAAGCCTGCCTTTAAATCATATAGGTGGTCGAGAAAGCGTGTGTCGTCGGCGGCGCCTCGTTGCTCGTCTTGTTTACGTCTAATTTTGGCGCGAGCGCCGCGATGCCCGCCCCCCGTCCCGTGCTCTGTCCATTGAACAGTGCGCGCGTGCGGTTATTTCGGCATGGCGAACGGCGCGCCGCCAACCGACGACGCGGCGCCACAGGTTATGCTGCGCCGTCGATGTCGCTTTCGTTATTTTTTGTGTACTCTTCTGTGGAGGACCTAGCCGCAACAGGTTGGATTGATTAGATGCGTATGTGCTTGGTTCGGTGCTTTAGACTTGCCTTTTTTACACGCACTTGAAATGAAACTTTTATGTGCCAACTTTCGTTTTTCCTTCATTTCTTAACTTCAATTAATTCTACACCATGATATTATCTTAACGTAAGACAATGCCGAAAATGAAATCGAATCTCAGACAAAGTTGCAGTTCTTATTCCTCAGTAGGTACTCGGTACTCAAAGCTTTACTCCTAATAAGAACTATAATAAGAACATAACGTTAGAAGTAGCGAATGCAATTTACAGCCCATGGCGTACGCCACTTCAACGTAAAATTGTCCATACACACGTAAATATAACTAGGTACGTACCAAGTACTGAAACGAACTATTAAACCTTCTATAATTGCCTGTTTGTTATGTTTGAGAGTCTGACATAAAAATAAACATGAAAAAACTGGTTGCGTAAATCAAAAATCTCGAGCGATCATAGGCAAGAGGAATGGAGTTCTCGTTGATGTTTTCATTTTAATTGAGTACACTCAAGTGCATCAGCCGCGGTGTCCGTGCGTCCTCGCGTCTCTGTGTCCCTTTTTCACCTCCCTGTAGAGTTAACGAGATCCCATCGTGTGATGTTGCCGCCTGCCTCCGAGGCTCGATGCAGCTTCTCGGAATCGAAGCGCAGACCCCGCCCGGCCCCTCCTGGACCCCGCACCCATCCCGATAATCATCCTCGTATATTCAAACGAGGATTGTTGCTCCTTTTAAAGCGTTCACATCATTTTTCTTACGTCAATTTTGTGTAGGTTTTTTTGTTTACGACTTATGGTTTTGGGAAAGCAAATTAATATTAATGTAATAATAAAGCAATACAAATTAAACCCTTTTAAAATTATGTGTCTTATGATGGTACAATTTAGCATACCTGCATTAATTTAATTTTTGTCGAGTAGTTTTTTAATTTTTATTGCATCTTGGACAGTAAAGACAAGATGAAAATTAATCTGTAATGTTTAATACTTATTTTGTTTACCTAGTTAAAGCTGGAAATATCTTATAGTAGCAACGCAGGTAACTTATAGCCACAAACAAACCTATCCAACATAATAAAAATCATAATTATAAACGAGCGGCCCATCATTTATATCGATAAATTATGTGGCCGGTTCGGCGCCTCCGCGCTAGTGTTGACTGTCAGACCGTGTTCAGGTTGTTTTATCTTATTTCGGTACACCTGAGTTGTTAGTAACAAAGGGATTGATTTTTTTCTCTCGGCTCCGCCCCGGCCTTTGAGGAGCTCGCCGCGGTTCTCAGAACCGGCGGTGATCATTCAGTAATCTTCGATAGTTTACCGATAGCAAGCGAGTCTACAGTCCGCCAACCGACCAAATAAATATTAAACTATAAAAACTTACTCAATCAATAACACGGTTTTTACACTACGCTTCTATTCTTATGCGTTTCTAAAGATTTATTTTTTAGACTCGTAAACGTGGAGTTCTAATAATCTGGCGCTTAGTGTGATAGGTGTAAAATTTTAATGCATAACGCCTGTGGAATGCTTGTAATTGTTAAGTATTTCCATTATCAATATACTATGAGGAAACAATACAGAAGATTTATAAATTAGTTATTGCGATAAAAGGGACCACCAAATTCTAATCAATGCATCATTTTTATTCTTGGAAAAATATCTCACTTTGTATTTAATGTTTCGTAAGTATACTTCATTCTTCACCAATTCACCATGTTCGCCTTGTCTATTTCTACAACAGGTCGTGATAAAGGGATTTATATCATTTAAATAGGATGTACAATTCAATCTCACGATTTAATCTATGCGATTGCATACGTCCTTGCATTATTAAAGAATTGTTGTTGTATGTCGAGCGAATGTAATGTTGATCGCAGCTGACATTTTGCATCTCAGGGCGGAGTAGAAATACGTAGGTACCAACATGCCTTGCCTTCCCTTCTAGTTTAATGTTTCACAACGCATTTGCATTTGCGATTGTTCCGATTGTAAATGTTAAGAGGTCCTTCGCACTATTTTTATTAGATGCTGTAACAGATGGAGATATTCAATATGAATTAATTTTATTATTTACTAATGGATTTAAGTAATTAAGAAATGACGAGAAGCATCTGAATTAACATCTATTTGTTTTATCTCAAGAACAGGTTTAATTGCTACTTATTTGCCATTTTGATTATTTATGTGTCAAAAATCTGAATTGAAGACTGAAGAAATTACTGGCCTTGGGCGTTAGTGAGAATTCATCGCAGAACGTGCGTGCGGGAAATAGGCTTTGTCCTGTCTCCCCTGTCTCCGGTAACCTGACGTTGAAAGGCAATATCAATATCTGCAATAAACCTATATTTTACACTTGAATATATAATATATATTGTGTTGAAAAATATTGACAGAGTAAAATTAACGCTTTGATTAGATTCAAGAAAATAAGTGTCGCATTTATGAATATCCATTTAGCTACAGCTACATCCTTTAATAGTGTTTTCTTTGTTGTATAGTAGATTATGATTCTTATACGAACGAGTAGTTACATATAATATGTAATACATAGGTAGTTCAAGAATCCGATCCTTAATAAAAGTTCTAATGGTAGGGATGATCCATATTGACAAAATATCGATATTGCAATCGACTTTATCAATCAAAAAATGTTATTTTATAAATAGTCTTTAATAAATTAACTACAGTCATTTAATTTTTTTTGAGCTTACACAACCGAAATCCGTACAACATTGCTTAGGTAGGTATTTTTGTTCTTTCGTGGAAATTGCGTGAAATGTTGACAATTCAACATTTTAATATTTAATAAGATTCATTCATAGATTCATTCCATACAACTACTACTATGATAAAAAATTACTATGGTAGGAACTCCATGATATGCAAAATATATTTCATAATCTACCTAATAACAAGACTGATCGTTTTATTTTTAAATATATACTTTAATATTAACATGTAGATAGGTACAATAATGATACATTTGATGTTAATATCGATATTTCACCATCGATAAATATCGATCATCCCTATCTAGTGGTCAACAATTTTGGTCCTGAGCGTCGTCCCTGACGGCAAAAAGCACCGGCACAAATCTAGCGGTGAGGTAATGATGGTGCGGGAGGAAGGCGCGAGTGGGACGCACTCTCGAGAGGGAATGGGACGCGCATACAAACACTCCAGTCCAAAGTCCGCGACCGCAACAGGACAGTAGCCTCGCAACTTGCATCGTGCAAGATATAACCCTGTGCATGTCTACGACTTACAGAAGTGCATAGAAATAAGCACTAACTTTGACTTAAGGATAAACTTAACATTCACATTTGGGTATTTATGACCATTTAATATTTTGATTAGCGCTGAACTTCTGGGAAAATCTATTAAGTTTGAGGTTTTCTTAATATTACTGGTCGTTACGTTTTCTTATAACTTAAAAATAAATATGAGACAATATTATACACGTGCATTACTTAACTGTTTTTAAGAGGAAAAGTGGGTTTATTTTAATTTTTGCATTTACATTCAGTTTCGGATCAAATCAATCATGCTCGCTGATACGCTGACTTTGTTACGAAATACATACTTCAAATGCAATTTTATGAATAGTCACAGTATATTATGTAAATTTAGCATAATAGGCATAGGAGTTGCGGTAAGACTACCTAATATACTAATTGTAGGCTTATTAATACATTTTTTAATTGGCACCATCGTACAGTGATAGCTTAGCGGTGAAAATTAGACTGGCTTCAATCGGTAAGACCGGGGTTCGAAACACAGCACAACTTCGAGGCACGCACATAACTTTAGAATATCATGTAAGTTATGTACGTAAGTAATAGAAAATGTCACTCGCTATAACAGCGAAGGGAGATTATCATGAAGAAACCTACACGCTTAAGAGGTCTGTAAAAAATATCACAACAGACGTATGAAGTCTAGCAATACCTCTTGGCCAGCGCGGTGGACGATGCCCTGAACTTATCTTATTTTGAGAGAAATCCGTGCCCAACAGTGAGTCAGTAATGGACTGACAAGGTAAAACCCCAGATTTGATATTAGATACAAAGAACTAATCATAATATGTACATAGGGTTATTAGTATATACTTATAATAATGTATTTTAACATGAATAGTGTCCATGTTAACTGTTTAGTTCCTGGCGACTCGCGAATCCGGTGCAACAGTCCTCCACAAGTGCCGACACTATTAGAGCTTCCTGTTAATGTTCCGCACTGAATAGGTTCTGTATACGCGTCCTACTAGTGGAATATCACACACTCACATGCCGTTTTGTTAGCGAACATATTTTTTTTTATTTTTAGGGTTCCGTTCTCAAAGGGAAAAAATGGAACCCTTTCACTAAGTCTACGCTGTCTGCAGGTCTGTTAGAGCCTCGCAGAACTCTACCTCTTGAATCGTAGGATAGATACAATCGTTTAGTATATTACAGGCATAAAGTAGTGGTATGGGTACTACCTTAATCTCATTAGACTTAAATCTTGTTTAGTAGTAAGGCCCTGACAACATCAGTACTGAAAATTTTTCTAATAAACATAAAACTACTAATAATTCCAAATGGACGTTGGTACAGCTCTACTTTCAGACAAAAATAAGCATGTTTGTCCTACCGACAAAAGTGACAGGATGGCAGGTAGAACCGAGAGCCTGTTCAATATAAAAAATATTGTTCAGAGTTCCGACCGCAATGGGCTCACCTCTAGTGGAAGCCATATGAATGAGTCGCGTAATGCACAATGAATTATTCGTGCCAGGACGGCTTCCGTTGGCGCCGGACACATGCTCCATGTTCTGCCTTTTTCTGATTAACGTCTAATTATAGGGCACAGCTCTCCACATCACTCGACTGACTCAGTCATACTTAATAGCTGCACAATACTGTTCGAGACTTATTTGTAGCTGCAAGTGATTTAGGAACGATCGGAAACAGTAATATTGCGTCAATGCTTTAACTGACTGCGATTTAATCAACTCTACCTAAATTGATTATATGGACAAAGGAAGTATTCGGGTAGACGTCGTACCCTAATAGGATCAAAATTATTTTTTTAAAATATTTTAATTATATCTACTCATTTATTAATAGATCACGTTTTGACGAGTACGTATTTTCGGATGTATTGACCTATAAGATGTGTTTGGTTTTAGATTTAGTTTTATTTTCGTAAACTTGGTCGGTAGTATTTACGCTGACTCTACGTAGGACGTGGTTGACGCAGTTTGCTACAATGACTCCCTTTACACAATTCTAAAACGATGTTTACCGGTATTTCGCAAAATATTTTACGACCCTTGTAAATAACTTTATTATCGTTTATAAATAAGTATTATTTTCAGTATCACTAGTCGCCGATAACTTCAATATCTAAAGGTATAAATAATAGCATCAGGATACCTCCTCATTTTAACTTACATATCACTGCAGAGCCAAAACTACCGAAGCTACCATGTTAGAATAATAGTTTCATTTTATAATGTAGACACCTACTTCGAAATGAAATCTCGACGTTTCGCCCTTAGGGGGTTAAATAGGGGATACATATTTGTATTATTTTATATTATTAAATCTGTTCTTACGAAGTCGCGGGCAACAGCTAGTAGTTTTACAAATGTCATCCTCATACATTACATTGTGTAACACGGCTGTGGGACATTTACTAATCGTTAGTTAATTTAACGATTATTAATATGAATTCATTAGTTTGTCAAAGCGTAAATCATGCATTGAATGTTGATGTGATTTTATTTTTGGTATGAAGCAGTCACGTTTTACCTAAAATTAATCGCGTGTACTAAAACGGAGATAGTATTGAGACGACCTCGGCCCGGTGTATAGAATTGTGATCTCAGTTGCAGTCTTCGTTCTGAGAATTGGTCGGTTTGGAGGATTTACAGATAAGACGTTTAGCCGTCGACCCGGATGCTGCGAGCGGCCCCTGCGTCTCATAATATAAAAGGCAGGTCACGACTAGTATTGCCAGGTGCGAAATATAAAAAATAGGACAAGTTAATAAAGCTGTCAAGCATATTAAAAAGGACTGGATGGTCGCGGCTTCCGCGAAATAGTTATTTAATTAATAACCATTGACGGTTTATTCTTTATTATTGGTTGGGTTCAGTAGCCAGTTGTAAAAGCCAGAAATTAATGATTTCAAGTTGTCCATCATATAGACATATGTCCCCAGAGTAACTTTGTATATAATCTACATATATAAAGATTAGAATGATCTAAAGTATAGATCTTTAAAGATATTGTAAGTTTCACAATTACTTTATTTTAGTCGATAACATAATTATGTATGTCAACGATCTATAAATGATAGGCGTATACCTACGTCTTATCGCGCTTTCATTTAAACTTAGCTCAATGGCGTTACTTATTTACGTCCTTTTTTTACTTTTATAAGAACGTATAATACATGATAATATCGAAAAAAATAGGTAAATAGAAGCGTCTTACTACAGTAAAATAATTTGGCGACACCTCCTTATTACTTCCGCATTATATGTCACCTATTAAAACTTGTTATCACAGACCAGTATTATATACTTATAATTAATCACTTAAACAATAATGCTTAATGATGCAGGTGTTTCTATTAATTAAAATCATCTATTTTATTGTCATAACTAATGGATGGCACAAATTCGATCTCGGAATAAAATTCCTATTTTTGTAACATTTGATTTTTAAAGTATAATGCTTTTCCGCGTTGTTAGAACAGCTTAAACATTATAGATTTAATTTTTTAATGAATCGGATTTACTTTTTAGAGACCTGTTTTACAAGTTCAGTGGATCAGCTGTAAGAAAATCATGAACATTCCTTATTACATTTATAATTTAAAAAATAGCATTACTTAAACATTTGAACTATTACAATCGGTAAACGCGTCACCTGTTACCTAGTAATATTTGCGTATCAATCAATATACTTATAATGAATAAGGTTATTTATATTTACATCACATACAAAACTACATAAAAGTGTAAAATTTGCAACGGCTTCGTCAATGGGTGGCGGGAGCGGCCCGTAATTTCTTTATCACGGCAGAACAAGCGCGTTATCTCGTTACTTTCTAAAGTTAGATGAAAAAACATGTTGTTAACCTCTGGCAGCGAGTGGCGGACCACCTAGCCGCAAGGCCGACAGGTCCGCTTGCCCTGCCTTGTACGCGTTGGCCTACACACACATAAACAGATAAATTGCATATATAATTAAAATACGTGTCGCTGATCGCTCTATTGCTTATGTATTTGCTGTTGCACGCTTCGTTTAACAGTTATTCTGTAAGCTTTTTCGAAACAATACTTAGTAAGTATGTAAAATATATATGTATGATATTTGAGGTTTCGTATTGAAAGAAAACTTCTATTGAAATGAATTTAAAACCTATAGATGCAATACTCTACTACACTTTTGTCCGATTCAAGCAGATGTTAAATGATTGAATGAATAAGATAGTTTTTGCCATTTGGGTAAAGCTAGATAACAAGTTATTTTTAAAATTGTAACAGTTAAGGTCCTATGAATATGGTGGTACGAAGCTAGTATAAGCATACGTCTCCATTAAATGTTACATTTATTATGTGTTGTCTGTGGTGAACATCAATCTATCTATGTATGTGTATGAGCGTAGAAAATAGATAAAAAATTAAATTTGATGAATTTAAAACGTGTCATAATATAACAACGCAGTAATTCATTATTTTCAAACAATGTTACGTAATCTGACGTCAGGTTCAGCACGACAAGTCCATATAACTATTTCCTCCTACGATAATTTAATGGATTACCGTTAAGTTAACCAAGAATCACGTGACTACAAGTAGTAGATACAATTTTACTACCGTACCGTAATAAGTGGGTATGGCTATGTTATCATCACGATTAACCCATATTTGCTCCACTGCTGGGTCGAATCTCCTCTCAATTTAAGTTTTAACCTAAACCTCTTGCTCAGCGTGCTAGATCATAGCGTCCATCAAGTTGGATTTATAGACTAAACACAACTGTAAAGATTTTGTTCAGAATTTTCAAGGTTTCTTTTCGATGTTTTCCTCTACCATTAAGTTCATTATTTTCTTATATTACATAGCTCCGAGAAATTAGAGGTTTCCCTAACTCACAATTTAGGATTTAACCCCGAGGTTACGACGGCAATATTCAAGCATTTGAAATGACGTTAAAGATATGCTAACTTGATAACGATTATAAAGAGAAACTATTTTTTTAATCAAATCTATCACTACAGATAATAACTATAATCAAAAACTTAGTAAGTTGGGGTGACTCTGTTTAACTGTACACAATATTGTGTAGTAATGTTTATATGATAATTTATATCATTAATACATTATGAGAAAATATGTCCTAGTTTAGTGGCGATAAGATAAAAATATACGAGGCGTTCCATGTTAGTCTTTAGAATTATGGCGCCCTCAGGTACACTTCAGTTTTGTTATAAGCTTTGATTAAAACAAAAGTGTATTTATTCATTTCTAATTTAGGCAGGACCTGAACTACTAAATATAAACCCAAGGAATTCGGATAATATATTAATTTTATCATGAACCTACCTATTTGTAGACGCAAAACTACGAAAGATTTTATTCGTATTCCACCCCTAAGGCTAAGGGAGTTCAATTACCTGTTTAGGGCTGAATGCTTATTGCTACGTTCGATTTCATAGAAAAAACAAACAAATTGCCTGTAGAAACAAAAAACGTTCCGTCTTAGGTAAAAACACGAAAGGTAACACAACTTTCAATTGTAATAAATCCAGATTATAAAAATATTTTAATCGTTTAATCGAATTCAGCAGCTTTGATTTGATGCTATTTGAAACAAACAGGCAAAATTCTAAGAAATATAGAAACGTCTTTAATATTATTACTTATTCTTAGTCCTCCAAAGTACATTTTTTACAAATATCTATATGCGGTCTACAGACACGCGGAACTTTCATTTTATTGTATGTATGGATCATTACTTAAAGTCGCATTAAACTGGGCGAGTACTTAGTACAAAAAATATTAGCGAAATGCACTTAACACAGGCTACGCTACACAAGTCTTTAATATAACTTAGCAATGTAGAGCTTTGTTTACTGTTAAGCACATAGATAAAGAATAATCTTGTAATAGTGAAAGTAACTTCGTAACTTAAGTAGGTATTTTCTTTTTGCAAAGTAAATATTATACCAATCATCTATAGCGTTTGACTAAAAACCGATATAATAATACTTACAATATATCGCTACTACATATAAAGCTGAAGAGATTGTTTGAACGCACAAAATCGAATGCGCTATCACTGGAACCAGAAATTGAATTATCAATAATGATGATGAATGGTCAATATCTATTAAGCAAGATTTTAGGCTGTAATTACCAACATCACAACACACGGTGAACCACGTTGATCAAGCGTTATTTATATATATCTCCATGTATATATTACTCGTATTATGATTAGTATATTGACTTATTGAAAGATTATTGAGGACATAATATAATATATAAGTAACTTTGCTAAATTGTAGAATGTTTAATTAATTAGTAGATTCCTATCTACACCATTTATTTTGATGTTATAATTTTCTGTCTTTTAAATTTATGATTTTTTGTTGATATTTTATAGTAAAGTAGTTGCAGTTATGTATATGATACTAATATTATTATATTTTACATCATTAGTTCATACCATCACGATCTCAGGTATTTACTACTAAGGGGTAGCAAATGTAGACCACGTGAATCAACGTACACAGTAGATCATATAATGTGTAGCGAAATACATAGGTTAAATACGATTTGGCTGGAACAGTAGATCCCGTAATAAAATCATCGGCCGGAAGTCGATGCGTCACGCGGGCGTTTTCGTCCACCGCTGTTTGTGTGGGTACATGCGCACGCGCAAGGCCCAATGTAGTAAGTAGACAAAATAGACCGTATATGTATTGTTTAAGTTAATTTAGAATTATTTTTGCCATATGAAAGATGTACCGCAAGTATGAAATAGTCCCTATGATACTCAAATTAGAGGGAAATTAACTAAAATCAATGTGTGTTATATGGTGTTACACGTTGTATAGTGTTACTGATTACTCGTGTGTGCGTTTATTTACGTACGCGAGCGCCGACTCGTCCGAGATTCAAATTTAGAACGCCGTCTCCGCCATGTTGTTCTCGGTGAAAAACCTACGATCTATCGTTTAGAAGTTGTGAAAATGTCACAAAGATGGCTTGTCCTTAACACCTACATTTTCCAATAAGGATGACTAATAGTAGAAAATAAGTTTGGCACTTTAAAATCAACCGGGTGAGACAGCTACGGCGTAGGCATTGGTACATGTAAACAATCTAAAAATGACAATATTGGTTTCTAAGGGAGTCGTTCTTATATTTACTAATAACACTGCCAATTACACTTTTACTATGTAAATACATATGAGAATACTGTTAGCGTAAATAAATTCTGTTGGTTAGTAAAGCGTACTCATGTGAATGAATGAGTCATCGCCAGAATTGGTTCATTTATCCACCAGATTGTTACGGAGCACTATCATCGTTCATTTAAACCATTCAAGCTATTTTGGTGCATCTCAAATATATGAGTGTCATTGTTGGACTCAAAGCAGCACATTTTTTATTTCACTTGACGAATCATAAATTAAAATGAAAATGGACTACTGTAATAGTATAATAAAATGGATTTTGATTTTGATTGATATTGCTGCTACCGTATAATAGCGATTTACTGAAATAAAATAACTGCTTAAGAACACATAATTTAGACACTAATTTTATATGTGGGAGAAATTATTATCCTGCAATCACCAATTTCTAGCATGTAACATGTACCAAAGTAAGTAAATATGTTATGACTTGGAGATTGAAGAGTATGGTAAACTAATAGAGTTATTATAATAATGTAGGCGAGCTATAGGCAGGCCTGTGAGTGCCAGTGTCAAACAAACAATAAGAGAGGGAAGATTAGAGACAACTCACTTACCTTTGTCTAATCACACATGCGAAAGAGAGGCAGGTAGGTACCCTTATTTGTCGTCTCTTTCTTTTCGATGGAAATATTTTAGACTGGCTCCCCTACTCTACTATTATAATAACTCCATGGGTAAACCTCATATTAAAGATGACTACAGAAATACCTATAATATTTCGATAAATCGAATTGTACAAGCACAATAACACTTAAAAGCAATGTAGAGTCGGTATTCTTATTAAACAGTGACGTCTGTTGATATGACATTTACGTAGGTAATAATGAATTAACGCAGTAGGTAATATGTTTAACAAACAATGAGTATACTAATAAATGTAACTAGCTGGACGACCGAGCTTCACTCGAATGATAATATTGGATAAAAATGTAAGCAGCGCCATCTGTTTTTGAATACCTTACATTGTATAGATACGTTGATTAAATACCAGCGCCTTTCTAGTGAGACCTAAAATATAAAGGCATTTTAATGTGAAAACGGATTATCGTAGAAATGTGACTTACCTAGATCAGTTTTAATAGTAAAACACGATCTTTATACAAATGCCAAATTTACATATAAATACATTAAGTATAAAAATACGTATAAGAATTGCTCTCTTAAAGCATGGGATAATACCCATATAAATATATATTCGTTAGGTAAGAATAATAATAATTTTCTTGTTCGTTAAAGAAATGAGGTGTTATTGAATCTGTTCGGGGGCCATACTATTACATTTAGGCAATAAAGTGCACTGTTTAGCGAGCAGCAGCAATGTCTACTTTATATAATTTTTATTCCGATTTTAAACTTCCTCGTACACAAGGACCGATTAATATCTTTTAAAACGTACGCTCAACGTTTACAAATCTGCATATCAATGAATCGAAATCATAATATGACATTAATTTTATTTATGTAGTAGAATCTTTAGGTAGTACGTTCTAGGTACATGTGTTGATTTTTGTGTTCTATGTAGACTTTAGGTATTTAAGCGTCTTTATTAAGTCGTGTTTTCTTTTAAGCGACTTACAAAATATTGACCTAAATGTACTTAAATACTTAAATAGTATTGATAACCAAGTTGTACACGATACTCGTATCACGAGTTTCTCAAGCGGTGAATAATACAACTAATTACAAGTGATAATTCAAAACAGCTGTCGCAAAAGTTGCTTTCTGTAAGTTCTTGTCTCGATTAGTTCGCTTTCCGGGATACAAATTAATGTGCGGTAACCGCGCAATTTATTCGGTTACGTAATCAATCTTGAGAAGTAAATAAACCGCTTTGTTTCGAGGTTATGCTGGTTGTATGTCTGTGTTGAAAATTACGCGCAGACGAGGATATGCGTCGGACATGACGCTCGTCCGGTAGTCTGAACAAACTAAGAGTAACTGTACACTTTCGATTACAATTGTGCATTTTTTTTCGCTCGTGTACTACGTAGTTAAAAGTCTTTGTCTAGTGGTTGAAATTCTGCCTCTATAGGGCGGCCCAAAGTTCTAATCACAGGCAGGTACAGTGAATGAAAATTCAAGGAAGCCTACACGAACAAAAGTTCTAAAAAGAAAAGTTCTCTGAAGGGTCTGTGAACTCTACCAAAAATCCGTGGGACAATAATGGTTTTTAAAGCCTCAGATATATTACAGAGCTATGAGTCGCACGCACTTCAGGCATGTACAATTGCACATAATTATGAGAAATATACGTGCCTAATTATCACTTAAACGGTGAAGGAAAACGTGATGAGGGAAACACATGTGGAAAACTATATTAGTACGAGTAGTAAAAACCACATCCAAATCCGTCCAATGTTTCTCGAGATCAGTGCGGTCTAACATTGCGTCAACAGTCAGGCGCCGGTCGGGATTTTATTTGTATACTGCTGTTGAATATGATGAACTAAACAAGGGGATATTCGATAATAACACTCGAATCTTGTGAACCTGCACGGGTTCAAATCGCAATTTCTTTGTCTATGCTAACATAGTAAAACTAAAAACAATACATTATATTAAGAAATGCAGTCAGTACAATATATTTTGTTAATAACATTAAATGTAAATCCTAGGATATACATACACATTACAATGGCATAATATATTTTATTATTAAAGTGGCTAGTTATTGTAAGTAGTGTTTCTTGCTAAAGTACTAAATTGTTATTACTATTAACGTCTTTGTAAGTTTTTGTAATTTTTACAATTACATAAAAATAATAATCGTGTTTTAAAATGGCACATTCCCATGAATTGAGTCGCGCATGTGTCATAAGCCTTACAGCATGTGTGCCGAGTCAGGTGCGGCCAGTTCCTGTTTTAACTAGCTAAACGAGATCTTAGCTTTCCTTAGTGATATGAGGTGGAAAATTAAATAATATAGACAATTATAACAACATTCATTCGGAAGTGAGTGGAACATGGGCCTATGGATTCTCTCTGTTAAATGGTATGAGTTCACTTGTGTGTACCTAGAGTCTAACATGAAAGGTGGTTTTGGTCGTGATTTTGAAAGAGTATCATTTGTCCAGGCAGGTCAGAGACCACCACACCTATTTCTAGAGTGAAACAGTTCTTGCATTTCGGTGGAAGGGTGTTGATGCCAGTTGGCCAGCCCGCAATGCGATTATTTTGTCCTCAGGAGCGGCAAACCGCATCCGTGATCCACTTCAGGCAGCATTTCTGTAATGTGGCGTTGGTTAAGGATTTCTATGGGCGGCAATAAACATATATTCCATCAGGTGGACTGTATGCTCGTTTGTTCCTACAGTCATAAAAATGCAGTCACGAGTATCTAATATAAATATTATTTGTACCCTAACGTATTAATTATACACGCAACTTTTTAACAATGTTTTGGAAAAATTGTATATTTACAACATACAGTTTTTTCTTATTAAAGTTAGACGTAGGTTCTTACTGTTTATACTTGAAGTTGTATTGGTTAGCACATTTCCGTTAAGCTCTTTGTCTGAGGCAACCCTATTAGGTAGTGGTGGCATGTATCTGTGCTATCGAGAAACTGCAACAGTCTATTGTGTAAGAGTGGAAGGCCTTCGCGAGAGAAAGACATTCTGTTTCTCAATGCTCCTTGTCATCTGGCGATTATATACTGCCTCTATTTATATTCTAATTTCCTCTAGGCGTATGACACGCAATATGCATAAGTGTTTACTATGAACTTGTGCCGTTTTAATTATTGAGATTTATCTTATGTCACGTGTCTTTGATCAATAAAATGTAGGTACTAATTTGATGCGTAATGGTTAGCTTTTAGCGTAACGAATTTAACGTAAGCACGTTTCCTAGAAGAGAAGGTTTCAAAAACAATGTCTATAATTAGGTTTCGCCGATCTAATTATAAGTCTTGCCTATGGATCGTTCGTTAATTTCGTTTAATGTGTCACAGTCATGGGCGTATATGAGGAGGAAGGGTTCGAGACCTATCTTAGAATAGGCTAGAAAAGAAACATTAATTATTTTAAAATATTAGGGTCTTTTTTGCCAATACATTTAAGGACTATTATCTACGCATTACTTAGTAGTTATAAAATAATTAAGAGACTTGTCGATCCTTTTTTCGCCGACCTCGCTACGTCACTGCTTTTGGACCCCCCCAGCAAAGCTACACCTAAGCCCATGGTCTCAGTCATGTTCTGTGTCTATTTGGGCGTGATTACTGAGAAGCGTAGATGATGTGAGGTGTGACGGTGTGGTAGTGTGAGTAAATAATGGGATTGTGTACAAACATTCTCGGGTGGCGGGCTTGTATAACGTCGGGCGGTGTTATGCAACCCGAGCCGTTCTCGCGGCAGGCAGCTACGTACTGTAATTACACGCGACCGCACCGGCCCGTCGCGTCGCCACCGCACCAATGTCGCCTTCTTGCCGTCTTTGCACTTATACAGCCGTACTTTTCCTTTATTCTTATAAGGTTATTTAGGTTCTATTGGGCTCGGGGCTTCCCCGCCGACTCGAGGAGGCATAGAGCTCTTGTTATGGCCAGTCAGCGTTGGATTCTTTTAAACAGCTCTGACAAGATATAAGAAATTACTTAAACAAATGTCGTACTTGTGTCTTTAGCTATGTATGAGTTTGCATAAATCCACGTATCGTTTTCGCAACCTTCTCTTCTAGCACAAAGTTGTAAGCGCTTTTTACAGTTGGTGTGCATGGAATCTAGACATATTGTAAGACTGCATGACCAGAAAAGAGATTTGAATTTTTGATCCATATACCTTGTTATATTACCTACTAGGGTCCCGTAGCCAAATGGTAATAACAGAACTTTTGTAGTTTTACTTGGAGGCACTATAACTAATTACAATTTTTCAAACTGGATATATTCTTTTTCCAACTTAATTAGAAAAACGCATCTGTAATTGTCCTCAGTTGAAAAGAAAAGGTAGGTAAATAATTAAATTTATTGGGAGTGGCACGTACGCGTATTTAAGAATACGATTGTAATGTTAGCATAACATAATTAATGATATATTCATTTGGATATAGTCTTATTTACATCTACATATAGGACGTGCCATGGCAGACTAAAACATATTTTTCTATAGCTAGGTATGTAAAATATTTTTTAAGCTAGGTATGGTCCGCGTTTACTCGGATACGGTACGGTAGGATATAAATACGATATAAATCAATTCATATTGTATACTAGATGACCGGTTTCACCCGCGTTACCAAAGATGTAACAGAACATTTAAATACCAATTGACATTAACGCTGGCGGCGGCGCCCGCGTACGCGTGGAGTGCATACGCGGCGGTATCCTAATTATTTTTCAAAAATTAAAGTAGCCAAGATAAGACTTATATAATTAGCTATAAACCAATGGAAGTCCCGTCGAAATCGGACGAGCCATTTAAGATTACATCAAACAAACACAAAAAAAAACTGTGTTTGTTATCGGTGCCGTGTACATAAAGTAAAAAATAGTTTTTTTTTACGTTACAAACAGACACTTCTATTTTATTTATTGGTATAGACAAGAATACTATTTTGTCTACCAAGGCACGGGTCTGTCACGTTAAATGTTTAAAAACGCAGCTTATTAAAGCATGAACAGTAATTGCAAATTGCGAATGAGCACACGCTCGTTAAAGGCCCTATCGCGTACGTTGCAGCAATTGCATAAAAATAAAGTTTGTGATAAAGTCTATGCAGGTGTACACCACAGGTTGGCGTGACGTTGATACCGCCAAGTTCATTACCAACTAGTTAAAATCGATTTATCATGGTTATACCTCAACCCGCTTTCGATGTAACATTATTTTCCTCTTTATGTTTTTTCGCCGCCATTCATCGTTTTTGTTACACTGATAATATTAATTCGTATTGCTAGTGAACATTTTGAATAACTGTAATAGGCGGCTGTTTTCAAAAACTGTTTTGAATACAAAGTTGAAAGTCTACACGGACGAATCCGCAGGCGGATGTTATGTGTATAATAAATTACACTGCCAGAAAGAAAAGTACTTTCACTAAAAATAAACTGATTACTTTTGTGCAATAAGTACAACTATACTATAGTTCAATCATGTTTTGAAATACATAAAAACCATACATGTTATTTTTATGTTTAGTGTCAACCTACTGTTTTCGTAAATCTGTGGTAAGACACGTTCAAGTAATAATTAGTCTGTGGTGTGTGTAACGCGTTGGGCCCAGACATGACGCTGCCTACTTTCAGCGAAGAAAGTAAAAGAGACGCTGATAGGGATGAGCGGTAAGTATCGATATTAAAGTCAAACAGCGATCAAAGATGGTCATTTAAATATAGATAATAACAACTCGCAAATAAGATAAGATATATTTATTGTTTTTTTTTACATATACTGATTCAATTATTTAAATATAATTAACGTATTTCACAAATTACAATTCATGAAATAGCACACATAGTACCACATTAATTCATGAAATATTCATTGTCGATGTTATTATAAAAAAAACTTGCAAAACGCAATTTGAAACCTAGACCTCATAGTCCAAGGTTAACCTAAGTAATATAAATTAAACTTGTCCTTATTATAAAAGTAAAAAGAACCATGAATGTCCATAGAATAAGGAAAGAAAATTTTCAGATACTTCTCGATTTATTGAGTGTGACGTTCCATTTCGTGATAATTCACAAAATTTATGACTTTCATGTAAAATGCAACATATTTCGGAATTAAATGTACAAAAATTTATTATTCACAATACTTTCAAATAGTTTTTAATATTTTTATTATTAGTAAAAATTTAATACCTAATTTATATTTCTTACTTTTAAAATCTTCTATCAACCTTTGGCCAAAATGTCGTTCCTTTAAAAGAACGACATTTCACGATGACCTTGAAATTGACAATTGTCGCATAGATAAACTACAGACCAAATGATAAAACTATGCAACGGGTGGGTTTAAAGTAAGTACCAAAATAAAACCGGTACTATATGTAAAACTATCGTTTGTAATAAGAGGTCTATATGTCTCAGAAAAATACAAATATTAAATGTGTGTTAGCTTACATAACGAATATATCAACTGTATAAAATAAATATCTACATGTATATGGCTTAATTTTCTCATTGCATGGTATGATGTCACCACCATTACTCTTAGTCACCTATTTATTCACAACTGATTTGTGTATAGCTCATCTGTAATAGTTGTTAAAACAGAAGGTTTTGCAATAAAAAGCACAATTTCTCATAGTTAACACACATTTGATCATGGTTCCTCTTGTATGCATCTATATACATACATGTCTTAAAAGGTTTAATAAATCATAGATATGGAGAATATGTAAATATCGATATTAATCGCTCGATATCGATATTTTATCCATATCGCCATTCCTAGTCGCTGATGACGGCGTGTTTATTCACTAGGTCGCACTGTGTCCGGTTTACCTACAAATTGGTCACATCGACCGCTAAGTAGAGATTCGGTTCGCACCACGCCTTTTATCTCAGACGCTATAATCAACTCAAACGCAGGTTCAGCGGCCGTTTTATCCGTTAGGTACTTCATTATATGATTATTAAGTCAACTTTCATTAACAAATTAACGATTGAAGTATGAAGGACGTGAAGGCTGTTCTTAATGATGAAATTAACGAAATAAGTATATATCCTAGATTTACTTTACTTTTTCTTATTAACTATAATCTAATTATAGTCCCATTGCTGGGCACAGTTCTTTTCTAGAAGGACTAGGCCATATTCTACCACAATGACCAATTGCGTGATTTTGCACATCTTTAGAACAGGCATATAGATTTCCTCATGATGCTTTCTTTCATCGTTAATTTCATATTTCTTCTACTTCTTTGCTATTTGCGTTGCGTTCATGGACTTCTAACCTCGTTCGTCCAGTGTGAGAAGCCGAATTTCAAACCGCAGCGAACACCTAATATGTACTTTCATTGACGAGTATATAAACATAACTGGCCACATGCGAGTCGAACTCGCACCCAGAGGGTCCCATACCATGAAATATTTATCATTTTTAACTTTTAGTAATTGTTAAAAAACACCAAAAACACCAAAAATATCAGTTAGTTATAAAGATGGTCCTCTTTTATTCTTAACATTTTTAATTTTTTCATATGTTGTTATAATACCTATAGCAATACACACTTTGTAAAATTTTCAAGTATTTTGTAAATTACAGTTAAAGAGAAAGAGCCTTGTGGCAGACGGACAAACAGCGGAGGCTTAGTAATAGAGTTCCATTTTTACTCTGCGCATAGATACGGGACCCTAAAATTGTGAATGGAATTTTTAATGAAATCTTTCAATTAATTTAAAGGAATTAACGAATTGAATTATATGGTTTACATTCAGTTTACTTCGACACGAATTAATGTATGTATGCAGTGCCTAATCGAAAATATCCATAGTTTTATACACAATTTATACACGTGCCTTGCCTTGTCATGTTTTTATAACAAGTGGAGTAATCCGTAACAGTTGGAAAATCCGATCCTAACAAACTAAGCTATTATTCTTATTGTATTTCGTTTTCTTAAGTACCTAAGTTTACTTAAAAGTCGAAAATAAAATGGCATTTTTAACTTTAAATGTAATAATTTATTTTATGGCATTGTACATTGATATACGATTTTGTATATAGATACTGCTAGGGACAATGCAACCATTCACTTCTTTTATGTATTTATAAATATTGATTATTGATGGCGTAATCATTTATGCTTGTATTATACTGTAATAGCTACTCATTATGTATAAACGACTTAAGTTAATTACTTATATTTTTTAATCGCAAACAATTTTATTGAGGCTTCGAAAATTACACTACACTACATGTAATTATTTATTAATCTTTTTGAAAAAAAATAAGCTAAGGTTTCATATAGTGAAACTTCCAATCAAACTATGGCGATGGCGTGTAAAACAAAGAAATAAATATTACAAAATATAATTATCACACCAAAAATAGGGTAACACTCAGTTTGTGTCGCAAACAATCTCGACTACAGGTTTTTGTGCGACCCTGGAATATTATTTTTTCGCGCAGTTCGGATTAATCGGGTCTTACATAAAAATAAAATATCCCATAAGACTACAATAACGATGACAAAAGAGAAATTGAAATCAACAAACTAATAGCTTATACGAATATGTCAATGGTGAAAAATGATATATTAATTCTCTTATTTCCAGTCACATAACAAAGACGACTACATGGGAGGACCCTCGCAAGTCTCTCGCAGCGCAGACGGTGGCTGGCGGCGTGCAGCACCAGAGCGCCGAAACCCTCCTCTCACAGAGCAGCTCACCACAGAGCATCGCTGCTTCGAGCCCTGGTAATAATCTCCAATCTCCATATACATATACATTGTATAAAACAGAATCGGTTCCCACCATCTGTAGGTAGGCATCCGCATTCTTCGATCTTTTAAACTACGCAACGCATTTTAATGCGGTTTTTGACAATAGCCCGAGTGATTACCTTGAATCATTCTTATTACTTTCTTAGCATTTCGGTAAGTCTACATTAAATACTATATTACAACATGTGATAATTTGTTGATCTTCACTGTATACAATCCGATGCGTAGTTTAGGAGAAGAAAACTGCCACACTAACAAAAAGAAACAGAAAAGCAGATATCTTCATCGTGTGTAACAGCTACAGCTAGGTATGAAATACTTAAGATTCTATAGATTGCCAAATTTCTACTGTAGATAGCATAGCTAAGGTATGTCGTCAATTTGACGTATGTTTAGTTCTTACTAAGCCAATTCTTTATTATTAACGTTTTCAACGCAAAATAAAAAACAGCGTACTTGATTATAAACTCATAGGTACTGTAATAATTGCATGGAGTAGATGTGAATATGCGATTATATTGTAGTGTTCCCATGTAAGACTATCAACCACTTTAACTGGTAAGCTACCGTGGATTCCCAGAGCGCCGTGACCCATTTGTAACATATTTTACGGTGAATCTAATAGATATTCGCTATAATCATCTACTTTTGGTGTGGTAAAGGAAGTCACACTTAGGCATCCAAGGCGTTCCAAGTTAGTCCTCAGGGGTAGCAACATATATTTGGCCGACTTCTGGTAACACTCAAGTTTATCTGAGGTAAAACCCACAGGTCTACATGTCATGCAGTGGCCATTTACTGTCAGGGGGACTGTATGCTTGTGTGCTCCTTCATTGTTATAAAAGAAATATGCATACATCTCGTGTGTGGCAAACTTGAGGCCGTTCGTCGTACAGTGAAATTTGTACACAAGGTTGTCTTTATTGTTAAAGGCGCTTATAAGCTCTTGCGATTCCACTTTGGGTTAGCTAACGCAATGACTATTTCTACTGTAAATAAAAGTGTTCACATGGTTATGTTACTTTTAGTTTAAAAGGCGTATTTAATAAGCTTCACCTGAAGCGCTTCAACTTGGTCATCAGTTCATCAGTCCTCACTTTTATTATATAGATTTAGAGTTGACCAAAGTCATCATAGGTAAATGGGCTCGAAAATATAATCCAATTGAAATCTATGCTTACAATGCATATTAAGGTAGAAATAAGCTTTTTCACTCGATATCAATTAATATGAACTCTTCATATGTTACGTATTGCATTGGTGCAATTGCCAGACCATATAAATGAGTGTTATATTGAAAGTTTGCTTATTAGAACGGATTAATTAGCATCATGGATGCTAAAATTCGCATCAATATTCTATATTTAACAAGGAACTGAAATCAATTGATTTAAAAGGTTTTATTTAGACAATAAATCACTTTCATCGCTTAGAAGAGAGTGGTGAGTAACAATAAATTGGTAGAGCTTGTAATTGCATTGGTAGAGCATTTAAAAATGACTTACCGGGAAAATACAAAAAAAATATTATGGAAAATCTTAAACCATTATTACTAGTATCTACTAGTTTAACTCTATGGTCCCTAAAGTGAGTTTTGGGTGAATAATTAAATAGTAATTGTAATAGGAATTGGTGAGATCATGAGGATTTTTATGTATCAAAATTTAAACCCTTTACGGAATTCTTTTATATACCAATAAAATCTACCACCACTTCGGAAGGTGTTTCCTTATGCACAAGAAGAAGTATAATGTTCTTAAAGGTGTTTTAAGTCTATCAATTCGAATTTGGGCAGTGTGGTCTACAATGCCCTTAATGCTTTCCGACTGAAGCTACTTATATGATTTTAGACTTATATTATTATTACAGAATTGATAACTACATTATAATATGTAACGGCTATTCACGATACGGTTTGCCTGAGAATGGTAGTGGGTCAGTACAAAATGATGATTAATTTATGCTGGTATTCAGAGAGAAATATGTAAATAAAAATAATTATGCGTTTAATCAGAACTAAATACGACGAAACTGAGAACTAGTGAGGAGGACGTAATACATAATGACGTAATACGTAAATAAATTGTTTTCGGAAATGTTGATAATCACGTCACGTATACCGATTAGCTTTGTATTATCACATTATCTGATCTGATTTCATTAAAATAACCACGTTTTTCGTAAGGGTGTGTGTCAAACACCTTTTGTTAGACATATTTTTTAATGTTTCGAGTTCAGTGGCAACACTGTAAATTTCCTCACTTCAGGTAGAACTTCAAGTTTATTTAAGGTTTATTATAGATGTCTTCGGTAGTGACAATTTACCATTAGGTGGCCTGCACTTTGTCCAATGTCATTGAATAACATTGGTGTTTAATGGATATAGTGAGCTTTGTCGGGACTTTTGTTATAAGCTATACTTTTGGTAAATATAATTACTGATTAGGCGGACCTATTTCAAGCGTGAAGCTGTTGTTGCGTTTCGTTGGAAGGTTGGGGTGACTGGCTCTCTATTTTGTGAGGTGACCATTTTAGTCCTCGGGAGTAGCAACGTATCTACAAATGACATCAGATAGGACCCCTATTCTCTATGGTAGTTGTTTGAAGTTGTGACCAGTTTCCATCAAGCGGACTGAACACTCATTTGCGACTTTAATTTTCTATAAAAGGGGCAAAAGTCACGTTTACCATATATTTACGGTTTTGTGATAGTAATCAACTTAGTAGAAACTTAGGAGCGACAAGTGACGAGATCGGTCCTTACATTTATGAGTTTTCTTCATCATAAACGAATTCAGTTTCAACGAATTTGACTGTGGGCCACGGGTTTCCTTTACCTTTTTATGTTTTTCTTTAATATGGACAGTGGAACAATTTTCGATGATTTGATATCTCGCTAAAAATAATTTATGAGTTGTGATAGATAGATACGTACCAGTGTACTTATAACATGTGTATTTTTACTTTTTAAAAGATGAATTGTGAACTTGTATGCAGTTTCTTGGGCTTCTTTTCCATAGCATATTTACAAACAGATTTCTTTATGAATTGTTTTTTTTTGTACGTTTCCTTAGAATCAGTTAGTATTTTTATTGATTTTTTTACATAATATCGTAATTTTTTCTGACATTACTACTACGCTGCTTATTGAAAGTTTCGACACATTAATATTTTTATTTTTTATCTATCAGTATACCTGCGTCTCTGCGTATTTTTTATGATTCTAATAACTTAATCTCTTACGTTGTTATTATTTTACGAGTATCTAAAACATGCTTCCACTTCGTGATGTGAAATGGATGGTGTTGTTAAGGGTGCTTGTTATACATGTTAAATACCTATAGGTAAATGTTTTTTCTTAATTTTTGTTCTTTATTTAATCAATCCTGTTAGAACCAGTATATGAATTATCAGTCAGATATATCCAAATATATCTGTGTATCTGTATTATTCCGACTATCTTATCGTCTGTATCAATTCTACGGTCACAACAGGTGAATTGATATGGAGTTATTGATATTTTCATAAATACGTTCTTTCAATAAATGTAAACTTAAGTAGGTATTTACGAATATACGTTTTCGAATTGGATTACGAAACCGATGCATGTTTCATCGTAAAACTTTAATGTTATGGTTTTCTGTTTGGATCAGCATATACTGATCTATATTTACCAGATCTGCCAGATGTATTAATCCCATTGTCTTTAATGGTACTGATTTATATTCAAAACATCATAAGGACACCCGGTTATTTGTAAAGTTTCGGAGGGGCCTGCCTTCGATTCGTTTTCACGTGATCTAATTGGCTTCAGAGCGACGTTTAAAATTATCATGGAACTAAAATAAAAACAAGTAAATAACCCGAATTCTAAAAGTGATTTTATGACGGGAATTAACGCGTTGTTTCCGTCGGTCGATGCGAGACGAGCGATGAAAGGTGCTCGGAAAATACATCGGAGTCTCGGCGCCGGCGGCCTCTGCGTTGGCGCCCGCGGTTCGCTCCGTTGCGACATATCCGCGTTAAGGCAATCTTTAGATGCTGCCAATGCTCCATTTCTTAGCGCTATTATTGTTTATTGCTTCAAAACAATCCGTGTTTTGATCGCAATAGGTCTAAGGATTCACAATATTCATGATATCACAGATCTGACCCTCGTTTAACAAAACAAATCCGTTGTGACTGTTCAACACGTTTGTCATCATATTAAATACTTATTTTGTAAGCATTCTATACATTTCGTATAAATATACTTAAAACGGTTGTATTTAGAAGTAGATACTTACATTTTTGACAAAAGGCTATAAATAGTCCGATGTAACTAACAATTAACAAAGCAACAGTTATTAACCGCCTGAGGTAGTAAGTGCTGTGCTAATCACCTCGGGCGTCCTTCGGCGTACGCATCATCTTAGTTATTAGTATTACGTACATTTCATAATTGTAGGTAACACACCAATTGTAGTATAAATATCCAAAATATTAATATTCGTCAGGAATAAGGAGTTTATATTAAAACGTGGAATGTGTTGATTTTTTAACGAACATTTCATGTGTCAACGCGGTAACGCTATTGGGCTTAGTTTTGGACCGTGCGTGCTCGAAGGCCTATTTTACAGTGTGTGGTAATAACTATATTGTTATTACATGTAATAAAGCCAATAAAAATAGAGTAGCAAAATAGAAATCGTCGCGAAGGCACGTGTTGTTCAGTTTTAGGTATTGTCTCGTGTGACAGTTTAGCTCAATAGGTGGCCTAGTCACGTTCCGAGGCGGTGCGCTCTGCCGCCACCGACGCCGTGACACTGTTTGATCTGGTCTTATCTGTGTTCGTAATAAACGCAAACACTGTTCATGTAGATCACCTGACATACGAATGTTTTTCTAGCGAATTCTTCATATTAATCTGATGTCGCGATAACAAATTACCTTTGAAATTAAATAACATTCTCATGATCCATTGTAATGGTATTCCTCGGTTTTAGATTGCAAATTTTCTGTAGAGACACGCTTGATTATGAGTGATATACAAAATTACATGTGAACGATATAATACGACACGGTAAAAACCTTTTTAAAATCTGAATAAAAACTACAAATCTGTGAATAGAAATTAATTTTATTATGTATCAGTACCTTTATGATACAAATTATTCGCTGCCATTTTATTGACTTCACGTCGCACATTGCAGTCCATACCGTCATAATATAGAACATTTCTAGAAAATGACCATTTGTGGTACCTGCGGCCCCACGTGACGTCAATGTTTACAGTAATAAAATAATTAAATCACAGAAAAATAAAAAAATATAAACAATTATAATGTGAGTTTGAAAGATCTGTCTTAAAGTGTTGAGAAGTAGTCATGTTATATTTTACCATTATTATTCTCGTACAGCGACTCTTGCCTGTAGTTGAGTAATGATTAGTGCAAATTATGCTTAATTACGACGGCTACATGGCATATGTATGAGTCGTAATTGGTTAAA
The DNA here is from genome assembly GCA_018250635.1 of Telegonus apastus. Classification (NCBI taxonomy): domain Eukaryota; kingdom Metazoa; phylum Arthropoda; class Insecta; order Lepidoptera; family Hesperiidae; genus Telegonus; species Telegonus apastus. The sequence goes on along the minus strand of DWNY01000007.1, from coordinate 2,726 downwards.
AATAGTGAAAGTGCTACCACGGACTTAGTATACATGTATATTTAAAGGTCAAACTAGTTTTTGTTAATAGACGGACGGTATTTTTTATTGCTATGTGTTTTATTAATTTTCTTGAAGAGATGACGTTGAATGAAAGTTTGATCGACGATTTAGAATTTTATAATCATGAATCAGCACGGTGATTTTTGTTTTGATGTGAGATTTTTGTAAGTTCATCACTTAACAGAGCTAACCAGGGAAGAAAATATTGAGTAACAGTAAAAAGATTATGTCGATTTACTTCCCAGATATAGTTTCGCTTCTTGAATAATAAGCCTTCTTAATAAAGTGATTGATTAATATTTGTAAATACATATGTGCATTAAAGTTTGTTAGTCATCTTATTCATTAGTTGTTCGCCAATTTTCCTTATAATATTTTTGCATAAGGCAATTTATTAGTAGGTACATTATCACAAAATAGATCGTGCCAGTGAATGGTTTCAAGTAAACATAATTACTCTGATATTTTTCGCGTAATTTGATAGCGAATAATTATAGATTGTATTCATATTATTAAGACACATAGACTTAGCAAAATAATTTATTAATAATTAATGAAGCGCTATTGACCATTAAGAAGGAATAAAATTAATTTCAATAAGCAGATGTCTTTTCGGTCATAAGTACTTTACGTATCGCTAACTCGTGCAATTTGCATAGGTACCCTGACTAAATTTACTCGTTGGCTACCGACCATCTGTGAATGCACCTGTACAGTATATTTATATACAATCGTATTAGTCACTTGTGCACCTTTAATCTTCAGCGAATTATATTGTGTCTGTCCGTTGTTTATGAATGACCACTCGTCAGTCGCATGCGATAAGTGTATAGGTGTGAATCGAGCGTGTTCGAGGATGAGGTGTCACGGCGACATCCGTTGCGCGAAGTGATTCATTTCAGCAAGAGTAAGTGCGCCAGCGCAGTGCGGCGGCGCACCGGCCGCGTGTTTTCCGCTGCCATTTCTTGGAACCACTACTGTAATCTTTGTTATGCACACTACATCCAATTACGTGCACCCACGTCCTCCCTATTTCCACGCTGACTTGCAACTAGTCGCTGTTGATCAAATCGATTGCCAATTTCATGAGAATCTGACACTTAGTAACTGAATGTAACTGATTTATTTCAGCAGCGAAGAGTACAAGCAGTAGCACGACAACAGATCCTCTGGGCCCATTGCCCGAAGGTTGGGAGCAGGCGACGACACCGGAAGGGGAGATCTACTTTATTAATCACGCCGCACGTACAACGTCCTGGTTCGACCCTAGAATACGTAAGTTATGCCTGTGGGCTTACAGAAGATTAATGTATAATTGCACGATGTACGATAGTCATTGGATTTAAGTTACCGTCTGCTGTTGTTATTGTTTCTACCTAAACGTTATTAGTTAAGTTTACTTTATAAAATCTAAGCTTGGAGCTTATGCAACAAGTATGTTTCAAGCTAAGCGCCACAAGAATACATATCAATTGTAGGTGTTAGGTGTCTTGTGACTAGACTGAACGTGTGGAAATTTATATAGGTAATTTGCTAATAATGGTGTGTCAGGTAACGTTTTATTTGTATTTCAAATTAAAATTGACCGTTTAACGATGTTAAAATTCTGTTATACTCGACAACTTTCCGTTCGTATGGCAAGGGCGTAGCGTGCTAGGTTGCCCGTCGTGCACGCTAGCCTAGTAGGTAGCCAGGAGTTTGAGGGCGGCAAAATCTTATAAATTAATGTTTTTGTTTGGATATTTTCTATTGGAATCAGGGATAGGAAGCCCTTTTAAATTCATCGTGCGTTTTAGGTGGCACTTTACACGGCAGTAGGTATAATAAAAAAATAGCAGCGTATTTTCGCCCACAAATATCAAATACTATTTATTCTAGACGAAAGATCTTATTTTTTTGTCGGTCTATTGGTAAAGATCCGCAAATTCAACTTTTCTCAGGGGCGGCACTGGTTTAGGCGTTTCATTTGCACTTTTTGTCTTGTTTCCCTGCGGGGATGGTGTTATTCTCTACATTGGGTTGATAAGTGAAACACAAGCAAAGCTCACGTTATTCCAATCTTTCCGACATTGTAATTAATAATTTCGCTTGCGGTCCTCGTGGAAGATACACGAGTAAAAGCAAAACTATGGTATTCCAGCTCGAAATAATTGTGAATAATGACGGACCTAAGACTGTGTAATATTATTATGTACTTATTAGGGGCATTTCAACTTAGGCCTCAGGGACAGCAAGTGTAGCATAGCAACACCTCTATGGTCGGACTTTAAAAATAACTAGGACTCGAACTATTAAATAATATTTATTAGTTCGCAAAGTATATATACATAAACTTATGTATAATAATAGAATAAATACATAAAAGGAGAAGGATTAATTATACAAATAACAATAATCAGGAATAACCGGAAACTAACATTTGATTACACATAAGACAGTTTTGATTAACACAACACAAGAATATTATGGTTACACAAAAACATTTTGTCTTCAAAACAAATGGGAGCGCAGTAGGTGTTATATACAGGAAGACGCCGCTGCCCATCTCTTGGACTGATCCCCCAGTCGCCTCTTACGACACCCACGGGATGAGAGGGGGCGGTACCACCACACGGCACTTTAGGCCGTGGTTTTTTTTTTTTATTACGAATTGGTTTCAAAATAGGGGAACTATTCACAATATC
>DWNY01000006.1:0-35367 GCA_018250635.1 Telegonus apastus | reverse complement strand
ACGCAAGTCGCGTCCCATACCAGGGGTCGTCCGAGACTCCATGGGACTAAAGTGATTCCATCAGGTCTCTTGCCATCTAATAATATATTAGAGCAAGTAAATAAATTAATTTTGTAAAATAAATAAATAACTTACTGTAATTCCTACCCACCAGCATACACATAATAAATTCAATTAACACAAAAAAAAAAATCAGAAAACCCAAAATTATGAAACACATGACAAAAAAAAACATTTTTTAAGCATAATTACAACACAAATTTAATTAAAATAATATTATGGAGATATTTTTAACCAAAAGATAAAATAAAATATAAAATTAAGACAGCAATAATAATTAGGTAACGCTCTTGCAATTCAAAAACAATATTTTGTAGCTTGGCAACTTCTTTAACCTATATATTGTCTAAGAAGGCCAAAAAGTTGGAATCCAAATATGTGACAGTCGTTTGACAGTTGTCAGTAGAGACGTAAAGATAAGACGTAAAGCAAAATAGATAAAAATTAATGGGTGAAAAAGTCTAAATAAAAGGGTGGTTATAAAAAGAAAAATGTCAAACTACCGTGGGTACGTAAGAATTAAACAAACAAAAGAAGGAATAAACCAGAATAGGACAGTGAATGTAATATATAAGTGAATTATGGACAGACGATTGGTAATAGAGGTTATGGGCCAAGAAAACCGGAAGAGTGACAACAATAATATTAGAAATACGACACAGAAGGAAGTCACAAATTACCTACTTATGTTTTTGAGATCGCTTAGACCGGGTAACCTCTTTGCCGGCTTGAAGATTGCTTGCTCCTTTGACTTCCTGCAGCGAACAGGCCGGAGCCAGCGCACCAGGGATAGCATCGAGCTCCGCCAAGCATTCCACCTGGTGGAGCGAGCCATCCGGAGCCAGCACGTTGACGACACCATCACGGGTCCAGCACTTGGTGACACCGTAGTGTTGTCTGGCCCGCATGAAGACACTGTGACGGCTCTTCGTTAGGAACTCGGACTGAGTGACGCCTGTGCCTTTCAATTTGGTTTTGGCGAACCAAACTTTGTCCCTCATCGAGACCTCCCTAAACTTCACTAATAAGGGTCTAGGTCTGTTCTCTGTAGGACGCCCCAAGTGATGACATCTGCTTAAGCTGTTTACAGAGAACTCAGGAACCTTCAACTTGCTGGATACGACATTGGTGATAGTGGCTGCCGCGGCTTCCCCCTTCTCCTCAGGTACACCGTGAAAGAGCAGCATCTTGCGCCTGCTCCTCATTTCCAGGCGCTCCACTTGACGAGCCATAAACTCCAACTGCTTTTGCACGGTGTCCAATGCAGACAAAACGAAGAGGCGAAAAGCAGCGAAGTCTGCCGCAAGACTGGAGGTGGTTGGTATGGAGCTTTGTTGCAGCTGCGTCTGGAATTCCTCCATCTTACTTGTGAAGAGATTGGACATGGCAGATAGTGATCCTTGGAGAGAATCCATTTTGTAGTGTTGTGGTATTGTGAAAAGTGGTAACTTGATGCTTTGTGAAATTAAAATTAATAAGGAATTTATTACGGAATAGGTGCTGGTTGGTATTTAGAGTTTACAGATACATCTAAAATTCTAGTTTGTAAGTAAATTATTTTTAATTTATTAAAAAACTTGGAGCACAAAAATACTGTGTTAACTTATTCGCATCTACCTGCGAAAAAAGCACGGACTATGGAATACCGGCCGAGAACTTCAACCGAGACTGGAGCGATTACAAGAACGGGTTTGGCGGCCCGAGCAAGGAGTTCTGGCTAGGCAACGAGAACATATACATGCTCACCAATAACGATGATTACATGCTCCGTGTCGAACTTGAAGACTGATGGGAACAAGAGGTAAGCACGCGCGGTCTTCTACATTACTGTCCCATTGCTGGACTCGGGTATGCTCTCAGTGATAGCCAATGGTTGAAACTCGGCCTCTTAATCGGGAGGTCCGAGGGTCAAATCTCAGGCACGCACCTCTGACTTTTCGAAGTTATGTGCATATTAGAATTTAATTATCACTTTCTTTAACGGTGAGGAAAAACTGCACACCTAAGAGATCTTTAAAAAAAAGTTATCAAGCGCGGCGGACTTTGGCCTAAAAGTCCTCTCACTGGAGGAGATGCGTGCCCAGAAGTGGGACAATAATGGGTTGTCGACGATGCTCTCAATGTGGGACCTATGTCCACCACGCTTGCCAAGATCAGATTGATACATATCGCACACTTTTGACAACGTTTTTTTAGATCTCTCAGGTGTGTTGGTTGCCGAGCGACATTTTTCTTCCCCGTTAAACCTAGTACTAATTGATTTCTAAAATCAAATATGTTTTCAAATGCGTACCTCCAATCTTCTATATTGAGAGGCTAAATTTGGTACAACCAGGCTATCACGGTTTTGCACACAGTAAATACAAGTAGGTATATGCATCAAAATTGTACCCATTTAAATCAAAATAATTGTCAATATGATTATTGCACAGCACGACCAATGCATAAATTGTATATTCAAATAGCTTGGTAATTAATTATTTGATTACTAGTTAATTAGTAAGTAACAATTAATATTTCTTAATAAATCTAGCAAGACATATTCATAGGCCGCTTGTTTTTATGCTAATAAAAACTGGGTACATTACCAAGATCAAGACAAATAAACTATTTGAAAATAAACTTGCTTTTTAGATATATTGTTCTATTATATTTACAGATACGCTCAATACTCGCACTTTAAGATATATTCGGAAGCGGAGTACTACAAGCTAGAGATAGACGGACACGAAGGCACCGCTGGCGACTCCCTGAATGATCCGCGGTACGGCTCCAACAACAGCCCTTTCTCCACCTACAGCAGGTATTTTATACTTTTTAGTTACTTATTTTATATACTAGACGTTCCATTTTAAACCTCACGCGTAGCAACACGTCTATAGCTGACTTTAATGAAGACAGTACCTAATCTAATGACGATTGATGGAGTCAACGTGAGACCAGAGCGCTGGCACATACCTCGGCCAGCGAATTAGCCTCGCTATTTTTAAATTTATTTTCTCTTTGTTATTTACAAATTAATAAATATAAAATCTAGTGACCTCTTTTGTTTTTGAATAACCAATTCCGTAAAATTGCATAGTCACCATCATTAATTAATAATCTATGATCTGGATTATCTGGAATATGTAGAAACATATATAATGAGTAGAAACTCATCCGAAATAATCCACTCTGGATAATCAAATCTTCTCCACATGGAGTAGCTACTAGGTGGACGATAACATAATAATTTCCGATATTTTTAATCGAGAGGTGGAGCTGATATCTACTTATTCCATTATGTTGTTGTTAATCACACACTTTGTTGGTTACAGAGACAACGACAGATCTTCCCTGAACTGCGCATCTATGTTGAAGGGTGGATGGTGGTGGAAATCCTGTGGTCGCGGCCTCAATGGCCTATACCTACATGATCCGCAGGACCTGACTGCCAGACAAGGTGACACAAACAAATTTCTAAGAGTTACAAAAGCCACTAAAACTTATTGAATAATTACGTCACGATTGTATGCACCTCACTTGGCATCAAGTGAGATCAACCATAGGTGAGCTTAAAGAATCGGAGACGAATACCCTACGGTTCGGTCTGGTGGGTTACCATCACACCAAATGGTGGTGTAAACCAGTTCATTTCTTTCGTTGGAGGGAAGTGGATGCCGGCTGTTCAACGGCCTTCTCACAAATTTGAAACAAAAGACCGTAGGTAAGTACGGAGAAAGTTGTATGCGTTCCAAAGTACGTGTGTGCGTACTGTTACGTATGAATGAGTTGGCGAAAAAAGGTCACACTATGTAGTCTATATTATAGGAAGTCGACACTAAAGAGGAAAAGTAAAGTATGTAGGTAGTCAAAGTAAGTCAGAAATTACTGTTACGTCTTACCTAGCTCCGATGTCAGTTCAACCCCTTCAAAAAGTAAACTCTATGGCCGTTAATTGCAACTAGACATACTTAGTAACGTGATTTACGGAGTAACGAAGTTATTTTATTCGCAGGTATCGTTTGGTTCCGCTGGCGAGGCTGGGACTATACGCTGAAGCGCGCGTCCATGATGATCAAGCCCAAGGGCTTGCAGCCTAACACGTGAAGCGACTCCACTCGTCGCTCAGACTACACATTATCCAGCCTCTGTTCTATCCTTACGTGGATTCTAAATTGATGCATAACACATTACCATATACAGTTCTCAATGTATTTTGTTTCAGTACCTAACAGTGGATATCTGGGAAACCACTATAGTATTTGTGTTCCGTCTAATGAATTTCTGGTTTTGTTCAACTCCATCGAATATTTCATCATTAGCAGAGAATATGTGATTATTATATTAATATATATTATCTAAACCAGTGACGCTGCAGGTCTAACTATAAAAGGAATTTTGTCTAAATTATGTGTCATCATTATAAACTAAATAATGAATCCATGTAATGATAAAGAACATTGCAGGCAGCTAATCGCTCAAATTGCATTGTAATATTTTGTATCTACTCAAGAACTGTCTATCCGTCTCTGTAAATAATTCCCTCATCATCCAGCATCATGTGTTCACCGCATTACATTCATCGTTATATATATTTTAAACTTTTAATTGTAAATAACAGATAATTTGCTCCTATGACAATGTGCCACAAAACATTCCAAAATTCATTCATTTATTATTCATGTTTTGATACGTAAAAATTCCTTCGTTAATTAGCTTTGTAATGTTAGTTGTAAGATCAAATTAAAATAAGATGTAAATAATTATAATACAGTTGGCAGTTGTTGGTGTATATTCTATTATTTCGTCTAAATTGATAGAGACTATAATTTATTATACATGAAGAAATATTTAAACGCAAGCTATGCAAATATGGTCTGCAAAGCACCTTTGAGTACCTTCGCCTTTAGTTATAGGCGCGTTCCCTTTCTCACTAATTGAAAGCAAAGGATGACGTGCTTAAAGTACCTGATAAGTACCTGGCAGAAAAGATAAATGTAGGTAAGTAGATACCTATAATGTACACTAGTGTTTATTTTTAGACATCACAATGCAATTTTTATTTTCTTAGATACCTAAAACACATTTAATTTTTTATTGGATGTAACGGAAACCCATAATAAATCTTAGATAATGACTTGATTGGTTTTTGTAAAACTTGTTGCAGTGGGCCAAAACGTCAAAGCGTTACTATGATTCAGTATATTTTTTTGTAATATAATATTCATATTACATATCTAATTATGAAAAATAAGATTTATGCGTTCGTTACATTACTTCTTCGCTAACAATGTATTTTTGTTTTATGTATACGACTGCCAAGTGCGGAAGGTCTCTATTTGAATAATTGCTTGTGTTTTCAGTTATTGTACCTATTCATGTAATAAAATTTCAGTACATTTTTACTTGTTGTTTTATTTATCACGTAAGAAGTAGGAAACAAAGAGATGACTCTTAAGAGTTTCAACTTTTATAATTCAACATAGACAGTTTCTTTAAAGTGCTTTACATTGATGTACCTACTTAAATACGTATACTTACTACAATTTAAGCATTTTAGACCGTTAAATATCTTCGACGCTATCACAAAGTGATATTGTATTTTTTTAATTATGTGCATTTGGCATATGCTCCCCGTCAAATTTGCCACGAAATCGAGTTTTACGGTTCATATCTATCATATGATTCAGTGTTAAAATACTCGTCAAGGTAAACTTTTAATGCAGATAAAGGAGTTAGCTTCGTTGCAGAACATGTAGACATGTTCAATATGTGATATGGATTGATTATTTTTATTAAATTAATATTTTTATATTTATGTATTAATACTATTTCCTAGGTAGGTAATTTGATCTTCACGCAAGAAAGGATATTTCCCATATTGTAGACGTTAAAATGAATTTTATTGAATACACAACACATAAGGATTACACTTTTCAATCTATTTTTTTCATAAATTATATTTTAATGCATTAGGATTCCATGATTTAATGTTAAAGTAGTTATTGAAAGATATAATCAATTAGTAAATGATCACAGTTAGACGAGTAAGTACCTATGTCTCATTGCTAAAATATATAGCAAAGCCGTGTTGCTAAACTATGTACCTAGATGTAATTAGTATCTTAGTAGGTATAGATTTTGTTTAAGGGAGGCCTATCCAACAGTGAACCTAATAGTGTACCTTTATACATCTTAGAATTCAGTCAACGTTACAAATGTATATTGAGTCCAAAAATACTTAAATTTTGATTTACCGCAGTTAAAAGCACCATATGTAAAGCCAGAATTATTTTGCTAAAAATCAATTATATTTGGAACTGATGTGTAAATAATTTAAATTTTGAGTCTGACAGTGATAAAACCATTCAGTGTAAGTTCAGGCTCGAACTAGGTGTGTGGTGCTGTCTTCGGTGGAACCATATTCGTTCCAATGTTTACTGCATTGTTATGAATAGAAATGAAAAAAATGACAATTTCTTTTCATATACTTTTTACAAGATTGATTATATTAATAATATCTTTTTTTTTCTATCAAGCCTCCTTATACCCTATTAGAACTCTTGTGAAACGATATAGGACTTCCTTCTCATGATAAAAATAAATAAACAACATACTTTTTATCCTTTATTTTTCTATTACGACATTTATGTATAATAACACTGAGAATTTTAAGTTACAGTTCTTTTGACTCGTAAATAAGCTGTGAGAAATGAAAGCTACCTACTTTGAATTATTTTTATCCAAATATTGATAATGCTGTGACCACTAAAAAGATACCCTTACGTAGGATACACATAAACATTGAGAGAGTATTTCATTATTTTTAAAATGGTCATTATAATGTAGTACAATCAACATCCCTGTCACTGTACGTCTGACGATCGTATCCTCTCATATAAAAAAGTTCATATTTTTTATAATATTTTCCTTCGTAGTATGTTTCGGAGAACATTTCTACGTTTACGTTATTACATTTACCAAAACTGTCGATTTTGTTTATATGATTTTAATTCAAAGTTTCCTATTTAAAGATCATAACTAACTGAACCGGTCAACAAACTATAAATACTTAACGGTGAAAAATACTTTCGAAACCAGATGGAAAAACCAAAAAATATAATACTCGCGAAATAAATGCACTCGAAACGTATTTACAAGTCACAAGAACTGTATTACATTAAGAAGTATATATCGAATACAATAAATATTGTGTGTATACGAGTAACCAAATACCGTCGAATGGCTCAGAAGAAAAACCAAACACCTGAGAAGTAGAAAATATTAATAATTTAGAACCCTTTCGACATATTCCAAACTTTTATGATTTAAAGAGTATAGTGAAAATATATAGTAGCAGGTCAAGACTACAGTACAGTATAAATTTATATAAAACATTAGATATTAGGAGACCAACCTTAAAACTAGTTTACTTATTTTACCAGTCTTTTTATACCACCCAAGGTTCGTATGAGAAACCATTTCCTTTCCCTGCGTACAATGCCAGATCTAGAATACTTTTTGTCTTACGATAACCAATTCTTACAAATTGCTTTAAAAGGGAGAGCAATCGGTGGTAATTGATACTCAGGATTGCTACTCGTGCAGTGTTGCACCGTGTGTATAATATATATTCTCATCCGTTTCCTAAAAAAAGAAGAGAAGAAAAGAGAAGAGAAAGAAATGATTCGCCGAAAATAAACGTAATGTCATCTTTTCCTAAAGTACTGTAATTTTGAAATCGTTTTATAGAAAATACCAAAGGTGGCCCCTAGTGTAAATATTGGCAGCTGCTCTCCCCATTAAAACAATACTTTCGCGATTTGAAATGATTATTGCACTCATATCACGAACCAGGTCCGACACGTCATTTCTGTCAGTCTGATTTTTAATCGAAATACATTTTATCGATATTTTAAATAGGTGTACAATGAATATCAAATAATGGCTGTAACTTTAGTTAAAAATCAAATAAAATTAGATCAAATAAGGTAATTATGATAGAAAAAAGAGTATTTCTATCTAAACTCACTTTTTATATTTCAGCTAAATGATTCTGTAGCGATAAGACTTTCTTATACAATCCATGTCAAAAACAACTTTTTCCAAATCTACCTATTGTTTAAAAGTTAAGTTTTGATAGTTTTTAATAAATCAAGTTTGAAAGTAAGTTAGATTTTAACCAGTTTAGTCATAAATACTTGCAGCCTTTTATTTTTATAAGCAACTTGTCATCACCTCTAATGTCATATCAATTTAATAATTATTGGATGATAGTGGAGTATGTTCCAAGTCTCCAGGAAAGACATGTGCCCTTAAGAAGTGTCGCACTCACGTCAACTTCATTAAAAATCAGATTGACATGCACATCATTTACACTCCGGTTAAAATAGACATCAAAAGCTTCCTTATTAACCTAAATAGACACATATTATAGAGGACTTAAGATGCCCTTAACTTATACTACGGTTTTCTGAACTTCCGAATCCTCGTATTCACTAAGAGTATTTGTTAAAGGTCCAAGTATTTCATCGCCATGTGCCATCGTATGCTTCGTGTAATAAAACGAAGTTTATCAGCTCTCATCAAGGAAAAGATATTAGATGTATTATATGTACCAGAAAAAAAATTTGATTCTGTAAGCCCGATAGATGAAGAAAGCGGCCCGTTCACGGCAAGAATACACATTGGAGCGGTGATGAATGCTTCCAGCCTACCCTAGTTGTTGAAATACCCAGATAGTCCAAGTGGGGCAAAAAGGATTGCAGCCAGAAAAAATAAGGAGCCAGTAATCGAGCAGCCACCTCCTGGTTTACGGCAGATATTAAATGTGATTTAGATGAAACTAAATCAAGCAGGCTCTGCTGGCTCCGACACGTGGAGGAAATTGGGGATATGTGAGTGCCCAAGCGAGGGTACCTTGGTTCAGTGGAATGGCCTAAATACCGCTGAAAAAACGAAGCAGGGCCTGCTTCGTTTTTTCTGGAAGATACGACAGCCCAACTGGCAATAAATTACTCAGGACACGATTCTGGATACACTGTACTGGATTAACGAGATTCCATTGATAGTACAGTATCAAACCAACTCGATTATACTCTCACTTACATGAGTACCGAACCGACCGATATACGCGTTGCCGCGATGTTTTCAATCTTTCCAATCAATATTTATTCCTGTACGATGTCCGATTTTGTACGATGCGTCGCAACGCCCATACAGATTGTATTGGCCGTTACGGCAAAATCTATAACTTGCACGAAGTCCAAACCAATGTCAAAATTCGATATGCGGACATGCGACATGGTCCTTTGTGCTTACGTCAAAAGATTTGTTGGCAACATGATATTTGTTTTAAAGTTTTTATGAATGATCTCGTTTCTCCTTTATCTCCTAGCGAATACGAGGAGTCTTCGTTGACAGTACACATATTAACACTCAAGAAGAAACACATAAAATATCTACTGTTTTTGTTATTTTTTATATTTTGGATCTCTACGCTCAATGTATATCGAGAACACTACTGTACGACAAACATTTAGGACATTAATATTGATATAGGTCGCGTCAAATTTTATAATCGCTCAATGATGCATACGCATATCCTAGATGTGGGATCATTCTCTCAACTTGCGCATGCGCATAAACGTACAACAGTTTACCTAGTGGTATGCTGTTTATGTTTATTTAACACCACCCATTGATATTTTGGTTTTCTGTGACCCTACTACTTTTCAGTTGTGATTTTTTGCCTATACCATTCTTTACGTAGACCTGTGACGTCTACGTCCAGCTGCTGTGATGTGAAGTTGTAACTTTGGTTAGTTAGCCACATGCGTTAGTTTTTGAAAAAAGTAATTACTCTCGTTACTCTGCATTTTCTGGGCGATTATAAATTTTCTCGCGATTTACACAGTGATATAAGTGATTAATGAAAATATATAGTAATGATTGCATAACTTTCTCAATTATGATGATAGCTACATTTCGCAATCATTAACAATAAAATTAAGGTGCTAGAAAACAATATTAAAGAAACATCTTGAAATTGTGGGTTGTGGCCGTATCAATTTATTTTATCTTTCAAATTAATAATAAAAAAGACTAATGTGGGCACAAATTAATTAGAATCTGACTTAAAAAACTGAAATGACACAGGTTAGTGACCCATAGAAACCTTAAGTACGGCCGTCAATTTATTTAGGCATTTGGCTCATTTGTTTGGTCACGTGATGGTGGCGGGGTTCGCGGTCCTGGGGGGGGACCGATCTCCCAAGTAAAACCAGATTGGTCTCCCGGCGGTTCATCAACATGTTGAATGTCATTGAGAGGATTTAAAACGTCATCATCGAAACTATTTAAGTGATCATAAACAGTTCCCCTGAACAGATCATCAGCGTTGGAAAAGTTGAAATCGTCATGTGAATCCTTAAACTCCTCGTCATTGTTTTGTTGTGGCTTTGTAGCTGACGGGTATGAATCGCTGAACAGGCTGGGGTATTCCTCGGGCTCTTGTTGACCTTGCCATAGATAATTAAATACTCGATGAAACAGTGTTATGCACGATTGTAGAAATGATTGCGGCGGGTGGGCCTGCTTCCTTTGTTGTGGGTGTTGTGGGTGTTGTGGGTGGTGTGGGCGGTGTGAGTGTTGAGGTTGGTGCGACTGCTGTGGGTTTGGTTGTTCCACCAGGTCTGGGAAAGTCTGCTCGTACCGACGCACATAGTGTGGTGTTGGACGAAATTGGTATGGTTGCTGAGAGTTACGACTTTGATGTGTTTCGTTGTTGGTTCGTTGTTGTCCTCGGTGTTTGTTTGTTGGATGCGATTGCTGTGGCTGCCGCGCCTGGTACTTCTTTTGCGGTGACCGTATGTGACTTGGACTCAGGGAGTCTGTACATATAGGATGTATATCTTCTAACGAATCCTGCATATCATCTTGACCTACTACTAACCTAGAAGGGCTCGACTGAGACAGTCGATGCAGGGACGGTTCGGGCTCATCCCGAGGTGTCCCTGCAGAGTCCTCGTGTTATGCTTTCACCGTCCTCGCAGTCATATTCTCACCGGCGCGAGCCTTGGCCTTCTCCGAGATATCGGTCAGTTTCTTATCCTTGGCAAGTACTTTCGGGAGATTGATGAGGTACGGCTGGTTGTTGTGCTTACGACGCATCATCTCCCGCCTGTAGCACAAGAGTTTGTAATTTTCCAGAGACATCAATGCTGTCAATCTGTGATTCTCCTTCTCGAAATCCTCCTTACTCAGCGTCAGGATGCCTGAGCCACAGTGTAGCTCATACAATTGACGTTCAAGGAGCATTCTCTGGTCAGATATAACTGCCATCAGATTGAAGTGAATTTCACCCTCCGTGTACCTGTATAACGAATTATGTTATATAATTTTTATGGAATATTAAAATACCCCTTATGTCATATATTGTTACATTGATGTTAAAAGACTTACGCATTAATCCTTCTCATAATAATAGGCCGTACAACATGAAGCCAATCTTGGTTTCGGCCTATGGGCCCGTGATCGATGGGGCCTTCACGCAACCCATCCAATTCATACACTCTGCCTTCGATTGGTATGTAAGTCACGAAGTGATAAGCATCTTCATCCTATTATAAGAAGAAATAATTTTTACTCCTCATTCAAACTCATTATAAATATAATTTTATAACGTGTGTAAAATAAAACAATGATACTTACTTCAGATGCCTGTTCTTTGGTATCGAACTCAAAGAATTGTCCTGATGCCACTGAATTGTGCGCAGCTCTTATAGTTTGAGAGTTACTCAATGCCAAGCCTCTCATGTTGGGATCAAAGGACATACTGAATTCTTGTAATTTAGTTAACTCAGGTCCAATTTTTACATCATGATGTTTGCAATTCAAGAGGATACTGATAACAGCTTGTGTGGCACAAGCGTTATTAATAACCTACAAAAAATATATAATCCCTTATCATTTAAATCATATGTTTAAAGAATGAATATTATTAATCAAATGTCTATTTTTAATACCTGTCGTGCAAAATAGATCTTATCCAAAACCTCCTTATCTGTGACCACCGGCAGTTGTGGTTCATCATCATGGAGAAACTTTAATAAAAATATGAGCCCATGTACAGGCCTGAAATAAAAAGTAGGTATATAAGTACAAATCCTACCACTCCATATACGCAATACTTATTATACAAATTTACCTTAAATTTACACTTTGGAAAACTGTGTCAAAATCACTTACTTTAATTTATTCAAAACAGCATCATCCATGCTCCATAATTCTTCAACTTGTATCCCGGTGACCCCTGCAATTTATTGAAGTTTTATAATACCAGTTGTTAATTTCATGTTTCATTACATAAGAACATTGAAACGAAGGACTAGATTAATGCAGTTCAGGCTAGATAAATTTAAACATTTCAATTTTTTAATAACTTCTAATCAATTGCTATTGAACAAAGGTAAAACACAATGATATCCTAATAGTTATAAAATTTAGTCTAAATCCAATTATCACATGCCTTAACATTGAAGGAAAATGTTGTTAAATACCTGCACATTTTACAAAAATTATTAAAGGCCAGTTAAATCTATCCATTAGCTAAGCCAATAGAGTGATGTACGGAAAAAACTCCTCATGTTTTAAGTTACGTTTCCTACACATGCCCTACAGTGGAAAGATAATAGGTTGTCGACAATGAAGATTTAATAGTTTAGAAGTGGGACTATTGAGGACCATATCAAATCTTACAAATGAAAACGTGAAATTAACAGAGGCCCAATTGTTATTACCTAACTTCTTCACGAGTGCTGTAAACACCCCGGGGTCACTTTCAATCAAACTCCAGTTTCCACCGGAATCCATCTTTAGTCGCTTAAAACAAAAGGAAGTAAATGATAAAATTATTTATAGTTTAATCTTACAATTAATGTCTAATCAGCATCGATGTAAATCATTCAAAACCAAATAAACTATTCATACTTGTTGCTAAATAAGATTGTGAAGTTCAGTAAGCCACCATCACAATAAGTACTTAGTATACTCTCAGATGGTTTCAAATTTAAACTAAAGGATATAGAGAACTTGCTGCCATGTTGAGAGGGATTCTGGATCGATAATATTTCATGACAAGATGGCGTCAACGAAGATTCGCCAAATGCACATGAACGCTGAATATTGTGACAGTAGATACATTAACACAATCCTATTCTTCGCATACGAAATGTTGGATTAAGTCAGAGAAAATAAATAGCTTATCATTATTTGAAAATTATCGACATTATTTAATTGAATTATTTAAAAAAAGCTGACACGAGAATTTAAACTTTTTTCCTACTCTAATATTGTATTGTTGTACTTACCTGTAAGAAGCTCCTAATATCCGTCTAGAAATTCGGTTTAAAATAAAGTAACATTTTCATGAAGAATAAATGAACTTAAGAAGATTACATCACGTTAAACATTTCGAACAAAACAAATGTTGATAAATCACAAATGCTAACACAAAATCACTGATAAAGGTCCGTCTATGCGGTTAACCGATCACGCCACTCTGAACAGACTGGGATGAAAATTTCATTCCTCTATCCAGAAGGGCTGAGACAAAACTGATATGATGAATTGAGGCAGCGCCCACAACCATCAAGACTCACGATAATAGATAGACTGAATTAAATCCTGATTCCTGTGCGCTGATAGACGATTGAACGATTATTGATTATTCACTACAGTGTTGCCAGATCTTGCGTTATAGAGCTATCTTGCGTTCCCCCCCAAATCTTTTCCAAAATCCCCCCAAAATTCAGGGTTTTAAAAAAAAAACCCCCCACAAGAAAATAAAATTAATACGGAAGTATAATTCAAATTTATAACATTTCAGCAAAGATATCCACATAACTTTTTAACTCTGTTATATATACTATTATATCCGTAGCTTATTAAAATATTGCGTAATTTTAGGTCAATATGTAATATATATATACATATATAAAGAGTTAAAAAGTTATTTGCCTCTGTTATTCCTTGAAGATGTATTGCTTACATGATTTGTAATACTAATAATAATAAGTTACACTTCATTTTGATTTCATATTTGTTCAGTATTTTGTAGTTTACGCAGCAATATTGATTTTATTTTATTTTGCGAACAAAATATATATCGTGATTGAGTAAAATTCATTTTAATTAAGTCTATTCAAGTTCAAAATGAATGTTTGGCGAAATTGGCGGTAGAAAATTTTGTCAACCACGCGATCAAGACCAAGACGCTACTCGCGAATGATTCACAAACGATTGAATTTGAATTGAACTTATTTTAGGCTGCATATGATTCGAGCGCATTAATTATTATTTCGTTCTTACTCTATATCGTAATGAACGCAATCATATAGAAGTAATAATAATACACAGGTACTACGATACTTTGATTACCTTCTCATATATTTTACATCATAATTATCCAAATTCCAGTAGGTATGTTAGTAATAAAATCCCCCTATTCCCCCGAGACCTATTTTTTTTCTCTCCAGAAATCCCCCCGAAAATATTCTCCCCCCCAATTTTCCCTCCATAACTTAAAAATCCCCCTAAATTTGGGGGGATTCCCCCCGATCTGACATCAGTGATTCACTATGTAATAGCGTCTGTACGATAGTATTGGTCATTGATAGGGATGGGGCTGATACGATCTTTATACTAGAACAGGTACAAGGACTAGATACTATCGGATACTAGGTGGTATTGATACATATTTCCAGTGATGACACTTATTTCAATAATACTAGTATCAAAAAGACATGCAAATTAGTTCGTTGTACGTGTAATATATATATGTAAGTGTAATATGTACCTTTTCTATTTAAATAAATAAAAAAAAATTGTATTCAAAATTTTCAATACGTTTTATAAATACATGTTGGCATGACTCTTACTGATTAGTCGATTTTTCGATCGATAGTCGAATACTAGTAGCAAGATTATCGTTTTTTAACATAGCTGCGATTTCATCGATACTATGGGTAGCTCTTAACGTTGGAATAAAATTAAAAGAGTTCCATAAAATCGATACTATCCATAGTATAAGTACAAAAAAAAACTTTCAATAGTATCGAACAATATGATCGATAGGATCGATTATATCGATTGTTGTTAATCTTTCAATAGTGTGATCTACAACTTATCAGCATTAATGTTTATGGTCAGAAGATAAAGATGCATATAAAATGAAATAAACTATTTATAAAATGTGCACCTTACTTTCAATTTAAAGTTTTCAAGACTTTAAAATAAAATAAAAAAACAAATGTATAGTTACAACTATTGAAGCATATATAAGGCTTAAGTGCTTTAAGAGAACCGAACATTATATTATCTCAATATTATTGCAAAAATCAAAATGATCAATAGTATCGATTCTAAAGTTTTTACTAATTTTATAACGTTTCTTAAAAATGCGATAAAAGAGGTGTAATATATTTATTAAATAAAAAATAATAATAAATAATAGGTAATAGCAACGAGTATCTTATTGGACTAGGAACAGGAGTTATTACCCTGCTTGGAGTATACTGTGTGTAAGAACATCTCTAGACATTGCGCACTGCGTAAATTTATTTCAGTCTTTCTTCCTGTCCTGCGCATAAATGATGATTAGGTATGACCCTATAAAACCGTAACAAAAAACCGTTTTCGCTCATTTAGCGTACTATCGGTGCATTAGACATAGCCACCAATTGAAACAAAACCAGCGTTTAACTCCGTCCCACCGTAATATACGCAATCTTTAATTAATCGTGGTTAATATACTTAATATCAATTATGGTTACTATAGTTGGACTACTAAGAAAATGAAATCCTGAAAGGTCGTGTATGAATGGAAGAAGTAACTTAAAACTATCTATAAATTATTATTATTTAATAGACCCAATTTGGTACATCATCAGAATGTCACCTAAGCTTGTACCAAACAATAACCGGAAACCCGATATTTATGACAAATCGATTTAAAATTCATAAGCATTTTATTCGTTTTTAATCTAGCAAGCATAATAACATAGACCACTGCCCCCATCAGTGCTTTCGTAATACTAGAATGGCCCTTTACCATTTTTGCATAATTTAACAAATAATTATACAATATCGTGCTAAATGTAATGTGAAATATTTTGAAAGAACTCGATTTAATTCGAGATACGATTCTCGAAAAATATAATCTGGTAACCCTGGCGAGAATAATTTTTAATTCTATATGGCTATAATGAACCACAAAGCACCTTGTCAATCTTGAAGGAATCATAATAAATCTTATGTATTGTATGAACGCCAAACTTTGGGGGAATAATGTCAACTAAACATTTTTTTGGGAATGCAACATAAAAGAGTAATTACCAAAATTTTATTCGGATATAAAAATAAAATCACCATGTTGACGTAAACTCGTTAGTAGTCTACTGCCATCCGCCATGAGGCCATCTGCTTCAAGTTTCATTACAATGTTAGGGTCTGTACAGACCCAAAAAATACAGGTCTGCACCGACTATGGGCCTGTATAAATAACTGAATAGACGGAAGGACCGCAGAACGGGTTTACCATCAGCAGATAAATAAATCTTTTACGGCCCATTCACACCCACCTGATCGAATTATCAGGAATAAATTACTTAAAAAATTCTAAAAACCACCACTGTAGCACCAGGGCTATGGAGTGTGGTATGATGGACCAGCTCAGTATGTCTACAAGAGTGAGTTCATGGCATCAACTCCTTGAAATTTTGTCCATTGTAATGTCCCCAACTAACCCCTAAAATGTTGAATAATCATGATTCAAAATGTGTAAAATCAAACAACCAAGAAATAATTCTTCATTTTTATTCATTAAGTTGCAGGTACTGCATTTAAAATTATTAACAATATAATAGTTTTTATCATTGTAAAAGTAAAAAGTTTCTAACCGAAACTAAACAAACACTATGTAATTATTGTGTTTTAGTAAAATTACTTATAATCTTGCTATTTTTAAAAACCCCGGATCCTTTAAATTGTTTAATTATTAAGCATATATTGTGTGCTTAATAACTGCATAAAGCTCAATAATTAATCATTAATCTGGGAGCAAGCAGACATTCATTATAGATAAATATAAACTTAATTTAAAATCTATGTTAAAATTGTACATAGGCATGGAATTAATTGAGTTCTTTGACATCTACAATCTAATTAAAATATACAAACATCTATAAATCAGAGCATCCAAGAATGGATTGATTTGTCCACATGCTATTAAAATTGGTACAATTATTGACAAACTCAATGTCTAAATTTAATTGTCTAAAAAGTTAAAATATTTTATCGGCATTACATAAGAAAGTTTAGAGAAATCTAGAGATGGCTGCTACAAAAATGTCCAGAACTTTGTAGGAATGTATTTTGAACAATATTCATTCTTTTAACATCCTTAAATGTTATGGCCCTATTCATAATAATTCCATATTACACTGTTTACTGAAGATGTTCAGGAAGTATTTATACAAAACGGTTTGTTTATAAAAAAAATACTGTTCACAAGGAATATATCCGGTATGCGGTATGGATTAATGACCAACCAAGTTCTATGATTACATTTGTCATCTTGGACTAATGTTTTACTACAGTGAACAAAGAATTTTTATGAATACTTCAGTTATCATCTTCAAAGATTGACAAAAGAATGTTAATTAAATAAACAGTGGAAAAGAAAACGAAAATACACTCCATGTTTATCATAGCTCATGTTCAAATTACATTAAGTAATTAAGAACTACAGTATAATTACGACATTGAGATTAACATACATTATTCATACAAAGACAATATATCATACAAACATTTCTTGTTAAAGATGTGACAAATACGTATAGGACATTATTGAATAAATAATTCATTCGGGAGCTGAATTAAAAACATATAAATATATATTAATATCTTAAAAATTTACAGGTCCATTCATAAAAAATCCATACTTCAGGTTGAAAGGTCGAAAAATTTACATTTATTTCAAAAAATTGCTTTATAATATATTTTTTCTCTCTTATTTTCTATTACAACATATGTCCACAAATATACATTCTCCTTATTCTCTTAATCTTATTTTTTATATTAAGTCGTTATGGATTTTATTTTAAAAATACAGATTGTCGTTACTTAAATTTAAACAAAGTAACGCAGATCTACTCATACATCAGCTATCATGTAGTATGTATGGAGGATATTACCACTTTATTTCTGGAAAATGAAGTTTCATCCTATTGTCACGCTTCAAAAGAAAATAAGGATTTTTTATGAATATAACCTAAAGCTATACAAGCTATTATGATAAAATTTGGCATACCATTCCATTCGTACATAATATTTATTAGTAATGGTAAATGCATTAAATTATGATCTGTATACAATCGACGTTTATTTCACTAATCATCTGTAATATTATTATAATGTCAAACTAAATAGATTATATCATTAAAAGTAGTAATTGTATGACTAAACACCTCACAAGGCACAATATGCGTTTACATAGGACTTTACGAAAAAAAACGGACAAAAAAATATGAATACAAGTAACGTAGCAAATTTGGCTTTTTAGTTGTTTGATACAGTAGAGATCTCCTGGGGCAAGGTGATTTATTTCAATAGATCGATGCCTAAATAGTTTCATTTGACATCATGATGATGCGTGCCTTTTTAGTATTTAAACAAATTAAATATTTATTTTTAAATAATATTAGTTAGTAATTATACTGAATTACAAAATTAAAATAAATATATGAAAATATTTTGTTAAAATAGTATATGTTAAAAATATAGTCATTGAAATATCGTAAATAATTTGTCGTCACCTAGGAGTCGTATCTATGTGGGGGTCATGTGAAGAGTTCTTTCCCATTTCGGAGACCGACCGGTGAGGTCGGCGACTATGGAGGATCGTTGACCCCGTGTACGAGTCAAGGCCATGTGATGACCAAATCGGATGCAGCCAATCGTGTTTCTAGGGGACAATACCCTGAATGTAAGGAGATTTCGGGGTTGTCCTGAAGCCCGGCAGCAGTTTGTCCTCGCAGTAGACTCCAATGTCACAAGAGTGGTGATTTCGTTGGTTCCATTGAAACCTAGGGTATGTTAGGAGTTCCGTGGCGTACGGAGGTATTGGTTATAGGTCTGGTAGCGTGTGCGCTAGGCCTGAACCCTCTGGTCCAGTCCAGTCCTTGTGCCACGTGTTGTCCCTGAAGTTCCACCGCCTGGCGACTAGACATTCGGGAGAATGGATAGTGCGCCTTCGAGGGCTGACGAAGCGGCACATCAAGACAGCCCTCACGGGCGACTGCCTCTCTGCTGCAAGTAAACGATTTGACATGTGTAATAGGATTAGCTAAGCTTATCTATCCGTAGGACTTCAGTAAGGCTTTGGTCACATGGAAGGTATTTCGATGCCAAGGGTCTTTCTTCCGTAAAAAAACCCTGTCACTGGTCTTTTATAACTGATAGCCGTGGGTTCTAAATCCCTGTGTATCGTGCAATGATTTTATATAGAGTGTAGCAATTAAAAAAACCAAGAGTGATTTAGATCATTAGCGTATTTTACTTGTGAGCGCAGTCTATATGATTTACATGCCCCCAATGCTATTTATATATATTATCCATACTTTACTAATAAGTCTGTCGGTCTGCTACGTTTTCACGGTCCAAAACCTGGGTCTTATTTTGATGATCTTTTATATGGAGATACAATATATTTGATGCTTGAAGTTAAAACAGGCTACTTTTTTATTGTATATCATTTCTAATTTTAGATAATGAAGTCGTCAAATTATAATTGTCATTAAACCTACAAATAATCATTTTTAACTTTAATATATGAAAAAATACTGAAAGTTAATTGCGAAACTATTTTTTTCAATTCATTTCAATGCAATCATTATCAAAATAAATAAGTAAAACACTTCGTTTTTGGTATTGTTTATAGTTTTAGTATTTATTTGTAGTAGTATTTTTAGTATTATTAAGAATATTTGATAAACATTGAAATTGTCTTTTACAGATTTAAGATTACACGCAACAGAAAAATTCAGTAGTTTTTCCAGCCGTTGCATTTACTACCTACATTTTACAATTATTACGTTAGTAATTCATACATCTATAGTAAATAAATAACATTGAAGTGTGTATTTGTAATACTGAAATACATAACTTTTTGCTGAATGCACATGAAAGTATACGATAATTTTTTGTCTGTCAGTCTGTCTCTTTATTACAGATCATCTTTCAAACGGCTGGACGGATTTTGATGGGATTTCTATGGGATTAAATATCATTTCAATCGATAGATAAATAAAATGCCTCGCGGTTGAGATATTTAAAATCATTTTCATCTATTTGTAACTTACAATTACAGTTATATAGATATACATATAATCATACAAGCATCAAAATTATAATAAACTATTTTCGAATCAGGAGTAGATAATCTTAATGGTGGGCATATATTTGTTAGTCTTTTATGCAATGATGGCTTAACAGATTTCTATAAATACAAATAAGAACACAGAGAGATTATGACCTATATTAACACAGAACATCTTTATTGTGGTATACGAAGATTACGCAGGCGAGGTTGCCGGCGAAGGCTAATATTTTTATATGCTTAGTTCGCAGATGGAATCCATTGTGAAATGTTTGGAATACACCAAGCGTAGTGTTTCTTATTTTAGCATGTTCATTTAATAGCGGGTAACTAGGGGGTACCACAGTCACATCTTTTTTTAGTAGTCAGTATGTCTTATGGAATGGCAACCCATCTGTGAATTCAGGTAGAACCTTTGTTCCGTGTGGAGTTAGTTACAGATGTCTATGGGGTCCGCTCATAAAATACAAGGAATACTTATTTCCAAGCATGAAATATTTTTTTTATAAAACGAATTAATTTACATGCTTGAGTATGCTAAAACATTATACAATAGAACTCCCTAAAACTCATATTCAGCTGAAAACAATACTCACATTTGTGAGAATCGCGTACATAGTATATACGAAAATATTAAAAATTGACATATTGACTACGATTACTGGTAAACAGCACTCAGTGTAAATCACTCTTGGTTATCATTAACCGTGATTAAGGTGTATCAATGTAAGTAAACCATAGGTAAGGTTTAAAAGGTGGCGTAACGCTTTGTGATTCGACTCCGGTAGTGATTCGAATCCGCCATACCAATTTCTATCTAAATACAGCAGTTTTAAACAGCACTTAAGACTGCTGTGTTCCGGTTTGAAGGTAAGGGCGACATACCTGTCAGAAACGTTCCAACTTAGTCATAGTGAGGGATAGCAATACATATGTGACCAACCTGAGATAGAATTTTTATCTTATATGAGGTTGACTACAGATGTCAATGGGTAGCAGTGGTGTATGGTAGCAGTGATGTATGTACCGTAATTAAGGTGTAGCAATTTAAGTAAATCATAAGTAAGGTTTAAGAGGTGGCGTAACGCTTTGTGATTCGACTCCGGCGGCACGTCCTCCATACCAATTTCTATCTAAATACAGCAGTTTTAAGCAGCACTTAGGACTGCTGTGTTCAGGTTTGAAGGTTGTGGTAAGGGCGACATACCTGTCAGAAACGTTCCAACTTACTGTTAGTGAGGGATAGCAATGCATATGTGACCGACCTGAGGTAGAATTCTTATCTCATATGAGGTTGACTACAGATGTCAATTGGTAGCAGTGGCCATTTACCATTAGGTGGACATCGGTTATTAAGGAACAGTGTTAAGGGTTTTAATGGAGCAGACCCTTGGTGTCGGAAACACCTGTGACCACGTAGACCATGTGACCAAAGCCTTACGGAATTCCGACGGATAAATAAGCTTAGGAAATCCTATTACACATGTTAAATCGGTTACTTGGATCAGAGGCAGTCGCCCGTGAGGGCTGTCTTGATGTGACGCTTCGGCAGCACTCGAGGGCGTACTGTCCAGCCTCCCGAACATCTACAGCCACTAGGCGATGGACTTCAGGGACACCACCTGGCACGTGTACTGGACTGGACTGGATCAGAGGGTTCAGGCTAGCGTGCACGCTGCCCGACCTGAAACCAATAACCTCCGTACGTCACAATACTCCTAACAAACACCCTAGGTTTCAATGGAAGCAACGAAATCACCACTCATGTGGCATTGGAGGCTACTGCGGGG
The DNA here is from genome assembly GCA_018250635.1 of Telegonus apastus. Lineage (NCBI taxonomy): Eukaryota > Metazoa > Arthropoda > Insecta > Lepidoptera > Hesperiidae > Telegonus > Telegonus apastus. Next base: position 13,095 of record DWNY01000006.1, on the reverse strand, counting down.
ACAAACTGCTGCCGGGTGTCAGGAAGTCCGAAATCCCTTTACATTCAGGGTATTCTCCCGTAGAACCACGATCGACTACATCTGATTTAGTCATCACGTAGTCTTGACCCCGCACGGGGTCAACGATTTTCCATAGCCGACAACCACACCGGTCGGCCTCCGAGATGGAAAAGAACTCTTCACATGACTACACCCGACACAGATACGACACCTAGGTGATGGCAAATTGTCTACGATATTTTGATGGCTATATTTATAACATATACAATGTTAACAAAATATTTACAAATAATTATATTTATTTTATATACAGTATTATTTATAATTAAAATTATTTAAACCTAAATATTTAATCTGATTAAATATTAAAAACGCGCGCCATCACGACGACGAACGAAACTATCTAAACACAGAAGCTACCCAAATTACCTTGCCCAAGAGACGTAGCTACTGTACCAGACACTTAAAACGGCCAAATTTGCTACGTTACAGTAACTTAATCATAATACTCCCAAAAACCAATAGATCAATATTTTACCTAAATTACACGATATTTGATTATAAACGTGAATTTGAATGTTATCTGTTTTACGGGCACAAGTAAGATGAGCGTAAGATAAAACTATAATTAGTGTAAGAACATAAATTTATACTTATAAACCACAAAAATATGCATATAAAGTCAAGTATAAAATCATCCTCATATTGAGCTTAGCCTATATTTACAACATTGATTTCACTTATATAACTAGTAAAGAAATAACAGACAGACACTGTTTACCTTTTCGTTGCCATTGCACCGATTAGTGCATGTTGTCATTGAATGCCTACTGAAATGTGTATTTTATATGAAAATCCGGTCAACATGGAAGTCCTAACACTTAATAATCTTAAAATAATATTCATAGAAAAGGCGGTATATAAAAAATGTCCACAGAAAATTTAAATTGTTATTCATTATTTGATAATTGTTTATTAATAAATAATTGAATTAATTTATTAGGAAATGGATAATTCTTAAACTAATTATTTATATATTTGCTTGATTCTTTCTCAAACATATTTTCATAGTTTACATATTATGCAAATATGAATGAGTAAAGAATGCAATTAACGGTTTCTTGTTAAATCTCAGACTAGAAATCAAGAGAAGTCAAGTATCAATATTAATTATGCGCAATAGGGGAATATGAAAGACTGGAAATAATAACTATATTAATTACTTAATTGTCAATTTAAATTTGAATCACATGTATATGTGAAAAATGAATAACCCAAAGAAAAACGTAAATAACAATGATAATTTTGGTACTGAAACTAAGCAGGAACTCTGATCTTCCAGGTATGACCGAGTTGACAAAATTGTGATGCAGGGCCGCTTTGTGGAATATTTACATTAAGGCCTTTCTCCCACGACACCATTAACATTCAACTCGCGAGGCATCCGAACAAGTAGAGACACGTAAAATGAAAAGTAACAATAATTGATAGTTACTTTTCATTTTAATAATATCTTACAAACGATGTTGTGGATGAAGAATTCTCTAGATTTAATATAACATTACATATCCAATTGTTTTTATAAAGTATTCATCACTAAATTCACATAATCATCGGTAGAGTACGCGACGGCCCAAGAAATAATGTTACATTAAAGCTAAATATGAGCACCGCCGTGTACGGAAATAAAATTGATAGAATAGCGTATCACAAGCGTGCTTCGCTTCTCAATTGTGGAGGTTGTAAACAACTCCGTGCGAGAAAGGCCTTACATATTTCTAGGCCTATGTACGTCGTGAGAGAAAGGCCTGCGTTAGATTCATAATTATATTACATACCTTGCTAAACATGTCTATAACCATTAAGTTTCTGTACATTAATATTACTATTGTATTTCAAAATGGCCGTACTATAAAGTGTCATAATCAGTATATATAAATATAGCAAAGAAAATAATTTTCCGTGCAAATAAACTACATAGATGCAAAACTTTTCCTTTGCAGTCAGATTTTTATATAAAAATAAGATAAACTAATAATAAATTGAAAGATCCACATAAATTTCAATTTGTCTAGTGGAATCTTTATGCATCTACAGAGTTGTTATTATCATCTAATTATAATTTAACCTTCTATGCTGTAAATAACTCTTTACATTTGTCAAGATTTTGGTATTCATATGGCTGCGGCCATTTTTATAACTATGCAAGATCACGTATTGAACCGAAATATGTATAATATAATGCTTATAACAATACAAATACCTCCGTGGTGAGTAGTGGACACTACAAAGTAGTCACAAGTTGCAAAACGTTTTAATTGCTGATACGGCGAATTAGAATACTTGCGAGGGCGCTTCTTATTATTTGTAAGCATATGTAGAAAAAAGTGCAAAGTTTCAAACCCGCTCATAAACTATTGTTATCTTGTTTTACTAAAGTAATTATTTACTGAAGTAATTTTTACTACTTTTGTAAGATACAAAAATCTATTTCAAAACATTCGATTTTAATTTTCAACAATATTTATTTTGAAAAATAATGCTTTTGTATAAAAATCTTTCTATAAGTTTTGCGATGTAATAGTTTATGTGATCTGATACTCATAATTGTGAGCCATCTCACGTATTTTTATTCGCTGTAGCAGGAACCAACACGTTTTTCAACTTGAAAACAAGTCTGTAGATCACTTCTGTAGAATTTCTTACGTACACTGAAATTCGTAAATTATTTGTTAAAGCGTACAGTTTATTTTAACACAGCTAAAACCAAATTTCTTCACCGTCGCAAACTCGAGGGAAACACGATGTCAAAACCTTTAATACGTATAACACCAGCATACAACCCATTTTCTTTTCGCGAAGTGACATTTTGCATCCGGGCGAAACAGTCAGACAAGAAATGGCTCAGTTAATAAAAGTTATTTGATGTGCTGTTGACATATGTACAATATTTATTCGTTATAATAGCACACTTTCCATCACTAAGGGTAATTTCTTTGACTTCACTCGTAAGTGATGTCTCTGCTGGAAAAAAAAAGAGACGGAATTAAGATACAATGCTAGTTAAAGTAAAATGATAAACTAAATAACAGAGTTTTCAAGTTTGTACATAATAAAGGTATTTTAAAGGTGCTAAGAACCATTCGTGATGCTTCAGACACACTTTCTTTATAATTTGAAGGGTTTTGTCACCCTTCAAAATGCCTATACTTACAAGAGGAATTACAACTTCGCCCTCTTGGGTAGCTACGCCTCGATAAGAGACCTCTGGTAGGACCGTAATTTCATCTAGGGTTGATTACCGACTGTGAGCGGCAATGGCCACATACCATAGACTGTATTTTTGCAACTTCTATACTTCAAGTATGATAGTCATTTTATATAATATTTTAGACCCTTAGTGGTCTCACTCCGGCTGCACCACCATTACAGCTGTTTCTGCTTAAGAACAGCAGTGTACAGCGCTGCTGTATTCTGTTTTGAAGGGTGTATAGAGAGAGAAATACATATCAGAGGTTTTTCATCATAATCCTCAGGGGTAACTCAGGTAAGATTCTTGGCCTTATTTGAGATTGATAACAAATGTCCATGGGCGGCAGTAGCCACTTAGCTATCAGGTGGACTGCATACTCGTTTGCATCCACATTAAATATTTGCTTTGCTTTATTTATTTTCAATAGCTATGACATAGAACAAAAAACATTAAAACTCACCTCTGTGCTATTGGCATGGCGGATAATATTGAGGTGGAGGATATCTGCCAGCCATGTTGTAAGGAAAACAGTCGTTATTGTTGGGATTAACAGAAGAAACAGTGGGAGGATTCGCCCGTGCGGCATACATTGGCGCCACTCCCCTATTATTTTGATAATAGGGCATGCTCGTTGTATCTATCCGAAAATAATGTTTATATTAACAAAGGACTTATTACCCTATTAGAATAAAACAATATGGAAATGCATTTGACGGTGGTAGAATCCTTTGTGGTTGGACTCCGGGGGTTACACCGTACCATACCAATTTCTGCTTCAAAACAACGCATCTGTGATCAACCCCAGAAAAGACTGATCTTATTTGGAGTTTATTACATATGTCCGTGGACGGCATTGGCCACTTGCCATCAGATGGACTGCAGGCTCTATTGCTACTTCCACATTATAGAAAAATATAAATGCTCTATAAACAGCCTATTTTAGGAATAACTAGCTTTTACTGGCAAAACATACCACGAGAATTATCTCTGCTAGTTTTGGTTGGTAATTAACGAAAAACTTAAGTATAATCAAAATGAGATTGTATTATTTCATTTAACACTTATGGGTTGAAACGAGTTAATTTAACGGAATAACTACTGGTACTTACTATTTGGCATAGTGTACGACTGCGTATAGTACGTAGGTCGATTCGGTGGAGGCACCGGCATGGGATAATTGGGATAAGCAGAGTGGACCGTGGGCGCAGCCCCGGTGTCCATAGGGGGAGGGATCCCCTGATCGGGAACTCGAGCCACCTGTTGCACGCTCGAGTACGTGCTCGCTGTAACGCGCGTCACCGCAGCGCTACTGTCCCCCTTTTGCCCATTGTACCCACTGTACCCGTTAAAACCGTTGTTACTGGTCGTCTGAAAACTATCCGAACTCGGATTTGCTGAAACAAAAATTTACGAAATGAAATAATTTATGACAATGTAAATTCAGTAAATGAAACAAACGGTCACGCCTTCAAACTGGTTTTTCAAGTATTAGAACGCATATAGTTCTACCGGCGGACACACCTATTTCTAGCAGCACCACACCCTCACAGGTCTTGAACCTAAGAAATGAAAACGCATCTGTGGTCGGCTTTAGTTGTGATTTATCCATTTATCTTATGGAGTTTACAGAAATCTATGGGCAGCAGTGACCATTTACTATGAGGTAGATCCTCGTTTGTAGCTTCAATTTTATTAAAAATAACTGATCCTCGTGGATTCACCCGCGTTAAAGTAAAAAAATAAGAGCAACCGACATTAATGGCCGGCGGCCGCAGTGCTTTTTCAAGAAAAATTTAAAGAAGCTTAAATTATGCCTTAGACCTCCAGCTATCATACGGTGAAAGTTCCGTCGAAATCGCTCCAGCCGTTTAGAAGATTACTTCAGCCAAACAGACAGACAGACATACATTTTTTTTAATTGTGTTTTTGTTATAGGTATCATGTATACTTTCATATGCATTTATTAAAAAATATATAAGTTGATATTACAAACAGACACTTAAATTTATTTTATTTGTATAGAAGAAAAATATAATGACAACTTTTAATAGCAATTTTTCTTATGACAACTCTTAATGTTGTCAATGAATCCATATGATTTCTTAATGTGTATTATGTGTTTTTAGCTTCGGACATTATTACATTACTAACTATACTTTTCGACATATGCATATGTAGCGGGATCCTAATATGGTCATCAAGGCCAACCTCAAATAACACCGTAAACTGACGGTAAGTGGCAACTGATGGCAGTAGCCACTCGCGTTAGGTGGATTTCATGCTTTTTTGCTCCTTTATTGCTTATTTAATACAAAATATGCCTATAATTCACAAATAAACGATACCATAACTTTTATTGTAGTTTCTTAGTCTGTTATAATTATAAACGTGTCGCGCATTGTGAGATGCGACATCCGTTCATAACAATATGACAAGTCCGCTTTCTTTACTCTTACGTAACTAATTTGATGTATCTTTTTTAATGAAAGCTATTGTATAAAACTTACAATTGGGAATTAAATCTGACAGTACACTGAACACGTCCTCAGTCGCGCTCGGCAATGGATTGTTACGTCTTGACAAGTTAGTCATAGTCTGTAAAACTGCTTCGTCCAGACGTAGTGGTGTGGCTGCCGCCTAAAAAGTAAATAATAATGAATTGATATGGATATAATATTATATGTAAAGTGTTAGACTAACCATAGTAATTGTAATAAATGATAACTTACACTTCTCGAGTTATTCAGTAAACATTCCATTAGAATTCTTAACACAGACGGTATACCCTGAAAAAGCCAATATGTCAATGTAATCGTAAGTAAATATACTTCTATAAGATTAATTCCTTGTTATTACAAAATACTTATACATTAATATCATGCGACATAAAACTATTTATTGTTATTTACAAATAATTTTATCAATGTCCTGTTTCCGAACTACAATATGTTAAAATCGATATTATCTTATTCAACTATTTTCCGCTGTCGTATTCAGGTCATCGGTCTACCAGGTCGGAGGAGATCTGCGCAAGGCAAAACGTAGGCCACTCAAGGAGCTTTCTTCCCAATCGGTTATCTTATCGGTCCTTTGAGCGATGTGTCCTGCCCGTTGCCATTTCAGATTTCCAATCTTGACAGCGATGCCGGTATTAGTTCGTCTAAAGACTTCATAGATGCAAATATTGACTCGTAAAGCAATTTCAAGCATAATCCTCTCCATACTTTAGAGTTCTGGTACTGCGGAATTTTGGATGAGAAGATATCAAGTAATTTCCCGAACGCAGCCAAATCCTTTCCACTCCATAAGCTTGAACACGACTTCTAACGCAACGGTGAAGCAAGATTCGTGGATGTGCCATCGCCTCTTCTCATATACTTTCATATTATTTTATATACTCCCACACCTCGAGTTACCTGTAGTCGAACTGGCATCCCCGACGACAGTGCTCTGGTACCGATATAACCATTTTTTTCAAAATCCAACAGCCATTCGTTGGTTCTAAATATAATGACGAAATCCTTTTATATCCCCCAATTGGTTTCTATCTCTTTTACAAGACAACATGTCCTTTACCGGGTTTCTTAGTACTAAATATTATTCGGATTCATAATCATATTATTAGTCAATTTATGGCAGTTTTTTAATAGTAAATCAGATATTGCAATGAAATACCCGAGAGTATTTAATATATTAGTATCATAAAGTACACGTTAAATTTATTTCTGAAAATGTATTATGGCATATAAAATACGACCTACAACTTCTACATATTAATACGCAATGCGGGTATTTACTCAAAAATACACTAGAGCCAATGATAATCAAGCGTGTTTGTTTGTATTTGACTGCGTATTAATACATAGATATTGTAATAGAATTATTAATAAATTTTGACATACCGGCGCAAAAGATGGCTGATTGATTTGAGTCAAGATATCTTGGAGTTGAAATTGTGGCCCTCCCTGAAAGTTTAAATATGTATGTGTTGAATGAGTACTTAGTAATATATTGTCACCTACTTTATTTCAATAAATTCAGCAAAAACTATATGTGTGCGCATCAATGGAAAATAATTTCATTTTCGCAAATAAAAATCTCAAATTAATTGGCATTATTAATCAATCTTCTCTAATATTATAAGCATGGCATACAAAATGTTTATATGCCTGATAGAACATTAAATCACACTCAAATAATTGTACTGAATGAAAAAATCTCGCTAGAATATCAAACATATATTGAATAAACTTACATTATAATTAGCAATGCATGTAAACATGTTTTTGTGCCTGCGATGCCTATTTGCTTAAGATTCAATAGAAAGCAAGAATTCGCTTCGCTCTTAGAAAAGTTAAGTTGTTTGTTTATTAAAATAGAGTCGTATAAGAGGCATGATTACAAACAACAAATTATTTTAAATTATCTGATTTATATTTTCAATGAAATTAATCTATAAAATATTGCTGTCGGCCATGTTTACTGAAATGCTAATATGAGGGACATGACGACATATTTGAGTACACTCACACTTTATAGCTTGAACTTTTCTATGCAAATGCTGAGTCGTGGCGTCATCAATGGACGCCATGACACCTGCGAGCGTTTTACGCACTTAATTCAAAATCGGTAGAAAAATGCTATTATTTACGTCGAAACTTAATCTATTGTTGAAAAAGTTATATTTTTGGAAATAGTAGACTTGTACCTGAAGGGAATTTAAAACTCCGACACTATCCCTATTTGGATCGAGGAGGCCTCAGCGCTGAGCAATACAAATTCATGGGCAGTGCAAACAATTACTCCTCGCCTCGTATTTAGGTCAGCCGACATCCGCACCCTTCCAACGATGCGTTTCTACCTCCGAGGACTAAGTTGGAACGCCTCTGATAGGTACGATCGAGTTAAATGAAATGTATACACGAACAAGTCTTCAAAATAATGTATGCACCATAAGATGCAAAATAAAGTAAACAAATGTTTGCTTCAAAAATATGTAGTCACCCAATTGTTTCATAAATAAATATGTATACACCATCAACTAATAAACCAACCGCTTCGATAGCTGGGTCGTCTTACAGTATCTATACATATAATAATTTGTTTACAGTCCGATGCCTGTCAATATAGACATTGAAGAAAAACTAATAGGGGATCGTTGGGGTGTTTGCTAAAGCAAAAGAAACCAGGTTAAATATTATTTGTCTGTCTGTCAGTGTGTTTGTACTCGCATCACTCGCAAACTACTGTATAAAACTGAATGCAACTTTCACTGATGTTATTATTTAATGATGATATAATTAATACAACAATTATTTCATTCACAACTAGTTATGCTGTTAATCAAACAACCCAATGTTCCGTATTGTGTTTAGATTATTTTGGACGCTTAGCGTATTTCATAGCACGTCATGTACGTCTCTCTAACCATACCCTCCAAACCACATCATAGCACCTCTTAGCATTGCTGTTATTAGGTAGAAATAAGTGTGGCGATAGTGAAGCTGGAGGAGAACCACAAAGGCATGCACTGTTGTATTACTTATTTTTAAATTTATGTTTATCGAACGCAGGTCGAACAGGAGCCAAGTTTTCTTAAAGTTAACAAATATTTTTATTCTTCCTCACGTGAAAATCGTTAGTTTGACTTTAAATCAACTAGATTATCAGTTATAAATTTTATTAAACAAAAAATACACTTTATTAGCTCCACATATATACGTATGTAGGTAGGTATAAATATAAGGGATTAGTTAGTCGTTTCAATATTTTCCAGCATCTGTTAGGTTAGATAACTACATAAATTTATATATCCTCCAGCACCCATATAGTCCTTTTAGCATTTTTCGCTATTCCTTAGTTTCCGATTTCCCCATCTACACACACTTGAAAAATTCACCGTTTATATATTGACATAAAAAAAATATTGCTCAGTGAATAAAGGCTTTATCTACTAGTGTTATATTAAATATTATGCTGTGGCCAATAATAAGGCAGAGCTGAATCGCTTTGGCTGAATCATATTTCGTCCGATCATTTGATAGCAAAAATACGTCAAACTGGTTTAAAAATGTCAGATTTATAGGAATCAACCTAATATTTCTCGCAGTTTTAATAAGCAGCATAGAAGCAAGATCATATTTTATGTAACTAAAAGTACACAGGAACCAATGGAAGAAACATCAACATTCAATCAGTCCTTTTCAAGTGGAATGTTTATCTGTATATACGTTATACGCTTGGATAAAGCTAACTTCTCCAATCAGCCAAATTATTCGCGTGTCTACTGAGTCTACTGAGGTAGTTAAAGTGAGAGATATCAAAATTTCTGAACTATCTTTCAAAAACGGAGGCACCTATATATAACTATACTAAAAGATGACGTTATTAAGGAATATGACAAATTCATGTGGAAACAAATATGCAGATTCGCATAACTTACTGAGAGCAAAAATTAAAATGGGATTGTATCTGATAAAAACGCTCACTTAAGGTTATTAGCTAGCTTTTCTTAAATTACATCTTCATAATCAAAATGCATATATATATTAAAAGTAAGACAGCCTTTTGAGTATAAAAGAAGAAACAAAAAATAATCAACTTCACAAAATAACAATTGAAACCTCGAAGCCTGCTTAAGTTAATTACTTATTGAATAACATTCGCTACATTCGCTATACACCGCATAATATACATTTTACGTATAAGTATATAATTGGATATCAACATATAATATGCATGTAAATGTAATACAAATTGCGCTATGCACACGTTTTAAAAATATCTCAATCGGGTTCGACCCCTAGCGAGCCGTAATTGGCGGCTTCATTCAACAACATTTCAACTCGTGGCAATAGCAATTGACATTTATTTAATATTACGGCTTACTAATGACTATCCGATTTACATAATATCCTTGGAAATGTGTATTTTCAAATAAAGTTGATCGGATGGAGTTTTTAAATAATCAAAAATATCAATCCAAACTCAGATTAATGAAATTAGACATTCATAACGATACCTCACATGTTAAAATTCGTCAAGCCTTTTGGGCTGTGGGCGTGCCACTGAAATGGACTTACACAAACATGCTCGAAAAACATTACCCTCCTTCTGAAGCAGTCAGGTAAAAATCACAAAAGTCAGGTGAAGCTAAAATTATAACATGTATGTTGAGGAATATTTTGCAGACTGTAATAATCTTGTTGGTTTCTAATGGTATTCGTAACAGTACACTAAAATAATTATATAACCTCGATGAAGTAAAGTTCTTTAGAATTCCTAAAGGGCAAGTTCTACAGTAGGGGTGAGCTACGGGATTTATTCGAGCACGGCAGAAATTACACGGCAGAATTACACGCAGAAATGCGACGTAGGAAAATAAAAGACTGGCAAAGATAAAAAAAAAATAGGTGGATATGTTCGAGCGCGGTTGTTTTTTTTTAATACAATGGAAATTATGTAAGAATCACGGAAACAATATAATCCTGCGATTCTCGCAGGCCGAAAAAGCTAAATTCCTCAATGCGAAGAATGTATAGCCCCAAATTAAGAGGTATACATTTTATGACATTTTAATTTTTTTATCAACTAAGCTTCGCAACCCAATATGTCTCTGTAACTTAACTTAACTGTAGTCGGATTCCAAGCTACAACTAATCTTAATGTGGTTCCTTAACCCAGCCATTATGTGCCCATGGACATAATGTGGATGTCTTCTATTTTTTGCTAATATCATAATTGAATGAAATATTTTACAATGGAATCATTGATAAAAAATCACGAGTCAGAATGAGGTGTAGTACATACATACCTACCTGCGTATCAAATTTTTTAAATGGTGAAATATGAGAAATTTTAAGATAGTATTTAAATAAATGTAGATGAAGAGTATTGAGTCAATAATAGCAAGAGTATTCAAAATAAAAATGAGAAAGTGATTGTTAGTATTTTGGATACTCTTTAATGACAATTAATAACTTTGACAACAAAACATTATATCATTAAAAATAATATAGATCAGAATAGCTAGATTATTCACATTCATGATATTCTAAAAACTTCCAGTGCAGTGTCATTCTGGTATAAAGCGGATTATATGTAATATTAAACGAAGCTGTGCCCCTTTGCTCAGTATACAATAGAATAAAACCAAAACAAAAAAGTACAAAAAATTAGTGCTTTTTGCTGATGCATGAATACTTTATATATAGACCAATAAGGAAACGCGTAAATTTCCCCGACTCAAACTACACTGATGAACTTGCGAGTAATAGAACATTCCATAATGCAAAATTGTATGTACGTAAATAATACAACACATAGCTATGCCGCTAGCTATATTATATAATGCAAGTAATAGGTAGCACAATCCTCGTGCTACTTCAATAACATAAGACAAGATAGTTAATTTTTATGATAGCCTCGCACCCAATTAAAACACATCATAAAAGCCTAAGTAGTACTCGAAAACTTTCATTTTAAAAGGTTTATGTATGAATAACATATATATTACGCTGATGTAAAAGCCCGAATTTTGGTAAATTTTAAGAATTGCCGGTGATCCTAAAATTTACCAACACGGGTTGATAAGAGTCCCAATTATAATGAATATACGCTTTCCGGACTTTTACAAATTGAGTTTGGTAAATGTTAGAGATTTGGGAATAACAATGAATTTTCTTGATTGTTAATTGATAAACATTTACGTGTATGTGTGTGCACTGGCGCAGGAATCTGTATTGTGCGCTGTGGTGTGCACGCGCGCATTTTATTAAGCGTACGCTCGCGCGTTTTTGCCCAACTGCGTCAGACACGGGGTAATGTTTTTTAAGTATATGTTTGTATAGAAAGTATGTATGTCCATTTGTTTGACAAGCTCCACCGCCCGAGCAACTTGACAAATTTTAACATATGACATATTTCAACATATCATAAAAGAGGGGGATAGAACGAAATATTTTTATCATAACAATATGGGTATAAAAAATGAATCTGTGTATCTAAGTCAATTAATTTTAAACTGTCGGGTTTTTGTTTTTAAGATAATTCTATAATTATTTTAACAATGCACGCGCGCGTTATACTGAGCGTGCACGCTCTAAAGAACGCGTATCCGTCCACAACGAGTTTTTATGTCAGTAATAAAATTCTTAAGACAATAGCCCATTGAAGTGTTATTAAATCAGGCGAATTGATCACTTTAACATTTTTTTCAGGCGAGGTTGATGGAAGGGCTTTTTATTTATTTATTGAATTCATTGATGAGACACATGAGATTACAATTATTTGGTTAAATAAATGTGAACATAATTTAAGTATCATTACGCTTTTGCTTCCTTAGTCTTTTTTGATGTGTATCTCTTTAAGGTAAAGTCTTATAAATGTAAACTTATGATCATTCATATTTTACGAATTTTCGCATGCAAATCCTCGCAATGTTTTTGTAACCATAACTACTATATTTGCATAGAAATATCATTTTTAACGACAAGTAAAACATTATGGCTATCTATATAAGTAAGTGTGTGTAGCTTTCATTATTTCGAAATATGCCAGCGGAAGAAATAATAGTAAGTATGGTAAATACATTACCTCCACGTGTTCTTCTAGTAACCGGCACACTTCTGGCCTTACAAGAGACCTTACAATACATTTAATGTTTTCATATTCCGCTTTCTTTTTTTCCAATACAATCTTTTGAAATTCTTCTTCTATTTCTAATTTATTTTCATCGTGTCTTAATGCGTCTACCCTAAAAAATAAGAAGAGATGAGAAACAAAAATGCTTTAGTGCACATACATGTATTAATTGCACAATAACCAAAAGGAACAGAATAATA
>DWNY01000005.1:0-35385 GCA_018250635.1 Telegonus apastus | reverse complement strand
CGAATTATGACGTTGAACCATTAAACACAATTTATTACTTCTTTATTACGTAATTAATTACGAAGAAAATAAAACACTATAAAAAACTAAATGTTAACATATTAACCTTGTCTACTCACATTATAACTCCTAGTTTATATTTATATATAATAGAGAGAGCTGCCAATAAAAAGAAGACTACGCGTAACACAAGCGTAAAACTAATTTACACACTGGTGATCAATTAATTCTTCCAATTAACTTCGCCAAGCTTTTAATAGATAATTACCGCTAACTCATTAAATTTGAGCTTCGGTGTTCTATAAAACTCCGCATAGTGCGAATACCTACCATTATATTTGTGTATAAGTATTCTTGACTCAATCCGAAAAGCAAGGCAATTAAATGAGAATAAGCCATCAGAATCCTCCGACTAGGTATCTATAATTATAATAATGCATTAACAAAAAAATTAACATCAGGGCCAGAGGCTAACATACAAGAATACATAAGAACATATAAGAATTCCAAATAACAAACCTTACTTAGCAATAGTGCCTAACAAAATATTTAAAAAACGTAAAAATAATCTCAATACTAGCAAGTTTATCAAAATGCTAGACAGATAATATTCAAGACATTTATTATCGATGAGTTTTCGTCGCTTCCGATACCTTCTGATTTATATACATAAGGTGATTTGAATAGAGTTGAATGGGTGATTATATTTTATTAGCATCTGATTCCGAAAATAATATTCGCGTAATACCTATTTTAGAATTTTGGCTGTGACCTAGCAGTCTTTCAAAACATGACCAACATGTGCCTCCCAAATCCCTTGTTCTGCCGCCAACAGTCCACCTCGGACCTGCCAAAGCAGATGGTTACGACACTCTCAAGTACTATAATTCTATTTCGATTATTACCTTCGCCTGTTTATTTCTAGATGACGAATAGCCTTACGAGCATGCTCGCTGATAGTAGATACAACGTACGTACGCATTGGCGTACATTGGCTCGTTACATTATCTCGGAATTTTAAAAGCATGCCTTGCAAAGTGCACGTGTGGTGTATTCTAGTACTATCTTTCCTCACCTCTCTCATTTACACGGAAAAGACGTTCAACAGATGAATGATATATGTACAGGCTTCGAAGTTATTTAAAATTGTGCGTGAACTTTGAATAAGTAAAAGAAATATGGCCAAGGAATCGTTTTATGTACGAAAAAAGTGGTCCGGGCGTCTTGTAGCTTTCATTATATGATGTACATAATATTCACAGTATAAATTCACATTCACTTACATATATAATAATTCACGGTCATTGTAAAATTAATGTCTAAATATTTATCAAGTCAAACAATAATTGCTTTTACGCACCGCCCGCGAGTACCAACTAATTGTTTACGTTGGAATCTAAATTATTATAAGTAACCTACATTATCTGTAAGGTCTGTCAATTCAAAAATGGCCTCTCAAAATATTTTTTGCCATTTTCCAAATTACCTATTTACAATATTGCGGGTTTCTCTAAAAAGTACAATAATTTCAGTACAAAAACTGGCTACGAATAATAATATAAGAGTCATCATTATTAAAAGAGTAATATGGGTGACGCCTAGAACCTAACCAATCTGTATATATAATAAGAATGTACCTCGCGCTCGCTGTCTCTTTAAAATTACTTACCGACAAAACAACAGGATTGAATTAATGGAAATGCAGATTTGTTCATAGTATGAATCTTAACTTAACATTTAGGCTTTATTTCCTCAAAATCGATCGACTCTTTCAAAAGTTATAATAATTTAAAATCAGAAGTAACTATTCTTACGTCGAATTCTATATACAAATGACACATCGGTGTCTTCTAAACACAAATGGCAGAACAACGTTCGCCTGGTCAGCTAGTTTATTAATATTTTATGAATATTTATGTTTTGTTTGTCTATGTATTACGATTAATCTAAGGTAATGGTTGAATATTATATTTTCACTGGGAGGTTAATGACTTTGCGGGGAATAGAACAGAAGCTTTTTATATCATACTAAGGTATAACAAACATAATCGTAAGAACCTTTAGATTTTTCGTCATCTAGCTACTAAACAATGACCGTAAAGTATTAAGGTTCAGAATATAGACTAAGCAAAGAAATCAGTTTTAAAATGTAGCATATTATATCTATTCCTACTACGTTAGTTAAATTAATGGTTTTTTTAGGTACAATATTGAAGAAACATGGATTAAAACGTCTCTACTGATCTCTATCTGCTAATGGGAAGTACAGAATCATACTTCACCACAAAGCTTTAAAGGAAATTAGGACTTTAAATTTAAAGGTTGACAAAATCACCGCGATTAATCTATAGTAAAAAATAACATCAGTTTGTAAACTTTTCAGTCTTGCGGTATTACTTTCGACTGTTGCTTTTATTACGAATAAATACAGACACCAATAAAGTACAGAAAACAATGCGTTCTGTGTTCACAATTCACTTTTAGCTGAAGGTTTTTCAATTACGAAATGATAACATTACAAAGAAATATGTGTTTCTTCGTCCATTTGTAATTTATTCTGTATTTTTTATTTTTATTGCAGCAACCAAAATAGATGTTAACATTGGCATTCAGCTGTTTCCCTGTGATTTTCTATTTTCACTCTCTAAATCTATTCCAATGCTTCACCACAAGGCTGACATTTTTGCCGTGGTCGCCGGGAGATCATTAGAGTAAAATTACTTTAGAGCTCATCACGAAAATTCTCGCACGTTTTAAAAAACCTTTAAATGACATTTTGGCAGTGGATATCTTTACGTGTGAGGTCATGTTATAACTAATGCTATTTTATGTCTACTAAATAATTATTTCTAAGGTTAATTGTACATTCCTTATTACTGAACAAGACTAAGAAGCTTCTATTATCGATATCAATTTTATTGTTATCTAGTTCACTCGTGAACCGAAACAAAAATTACTTACTTACTTAGTTAATTATTTCCATCAAAAGGATTAAAACAATAAAGATATAAAATGGCATTGATATCATAATGATTATGCAATATAATTAAGTATGTATTATATGTATACAAGTATGGTTTTCTATATCAACGAAAAATAAAGTTCATTTCGTAATTGCTATTAAACATAAATAATAACAAAGACTAGGTCGTAGAGATACCAATGTCGTCACAAAACAGGTTTTTAATATGTTACCTTTAACTCCAGGCTAATACTACTATATTAAACCTATTAGCTAGGAGTTTACTATTTCATTCCGCTTACAAACACGCAAACAAATTCACAAACACACTTTTTCTTGTGGCAGTTTCCTTAACCATAAGAACTCAGAAAATAATATATAAATACATACGTATGTACAAACTTACTACTAAAATTTAGCCAAGTACGCAAAAACTAGATGAGATCGTTATTTAAAGTAGGTGTAGGTATTTTTCAAACTAAAACACGAACTAGAACAAGTAGTAGTACAGGCCGGTGCGATGATTACTGCGCTACGCATTAAATGCTAAAAACTGCTACTTTGTGGTAATTATTAGTTAACAGGGTATCCGCTGTAATGTTAATGTTATTATAGACATAACATTTAATTATTGGGAAAGATTTAACTAATGTCTTATTCATTGGTAATCGTGCCAGTTTATAGGCTGAAAAACTTTTATATCTTTATATAAATGCTATCAAGGAATACTTAAGTAATTATGGATACTCTTTTAACTGATTGATTTATAACTAATCTATTGACTTTCAGCCAATAGCTCTTTGCTATGAATTGCTCATTATTATAACTGTTGCTATATAACATACCTGAAACTGTTAAATCAAATTGAAGAAGATCAATTATTTTGTACATACTTTTTGTTGATAATCCGATGCTTAAGTTGTTATCATTAAGAAATAATGTGTCGAAATTGTAAAACGGTCGCTTTTAAATTTAAAAGCGATTATTATTCGATAAGGTACATGAACCTAAGTTAATTAAACGGGTAATATTAGCTACAAAAAATAGTCATGAATCATGTGTTATGATGAACCTATCGGTGTGAACCTATCAGATGGGTTCAAACCGATTTTATTAATTTCACATGCATTTCAAAGTTATGGAATACATAAGCTACCATACCGTAGAGCTAAGTTATTTCTGCAATTTCTTTAATAGCAAGTAATCGAAAGCATTCCGCGTAAAATGTTACATGACTACACGGATATTCCTAAAATATATTAAGTGTTTTATATCGGAATTTACAAAGAATGTCTACTTCCAAAAATCTTTTATTTTTTATTTTATTAAATATCATTCAAATTTTATTAGTATAGTAGTGTCCAAACATAATGACTGTGGTCTACAAACGGTCAGAAATTACAATGGTTGAATTTTCGTCAATTTTCTACAGCACCTTCAAAAGCTTACTCGTAACTCTTTACGGCAAATAAATTAAGTCGTATTTTAGCACTTCAGCCTAGATACATATTGCATGTAGTACGAGAGCGCACTGAGCGATGATACCGAGTGATTGTTTGTTTGTACGTTTCTTTCAACTCCAGCGCCGACTAATTCCGTTCCAGCCGACACCGCCAGATTCGACTACTCTAAACTTTGGTCGATTGAAGTGGATGTGAAACTATGCATACCTTTGTATCGGACATGCGCAGAGAATGATAAATGGATAACGATCTATTCATCTTTTCCAAATGTTGACTTAATGTTTTGCGCAACCATCTTTCTTTGTGCAATATTTTACTGCAAATAAGTACATAAAAATCCAAACCGACAGTCAAACTCAATCATTTAAAGATCTCGGTGGCGAACTTGGAAAGTTCTGAATGTGACTCCGTAGATGTTCTCATTTATTTCTGTTTCTATTTTTCTTACCTAAACGTTTTATCCTATTCCTTAACGTATTATCAAGTGAATGCGTCATTTGAGGCTGAAATGCCCATGCAATCCAATTAACTGTAACTCAGCTATAAGACAGGTTATCCTCTATGTACCAACAGATTGAAAACATTAAAAATTTAAAAGTTTAATTTAATAAGTATGAGAGTTTATAAAATGGTGGTTGATACCTGCCTATATTCTCTTTATATTTATTTACATAAACGACAAGGAACTCCTCATGTACGCGTTCTTTAAGAGGACGCTTTCCTTAATAAATAAATAATATCAATCAACACCACAAAGGTGAACAATAGTTGCGAAATGCCTGTTTAAATCAGTTAAAAACCTGCAGAACTATCAATTTTACATTTTTAAAAGATTTCCATAGCAAAAACTTAATTGTCAAGTATTAAATAGAACTCGAAAATAGCGAATCAAGTGTACTAATAATAATAAAATTATGTACACCTACAACAAAGTCGAAGATTATTTGGAAAAAAAAAGTCTTCAAGAGGAATATCATATCATTCACAGGTCATTGGAATATATACGGCTCGAAGGACCATAAAATATAAGGAAAATAGGGTGCGGAATAAAGTAAAGACAACGGTTTACTCTAGACTATTTCTGTAATATAGCAATTTTACCACGAATAGAAATATAATCTCAGGGTAATAATTTGTAAAAAGTCACTCATTTACATTTAATTGTTTTTTTTTCGAGAATCTACATTACTAAAAAGCTGTTATGTACGATCTTGAATTGCATTATATATTTATTCATCATCAGCTTGCAGTATCTTTATTTTTAAAATAAGATTGTAACATATTAGTTACAAACAGTTTGTCCTTGCACGGGCCAAATATCAGAATATTAATGGGTGTAATTAAGTATTACAAGCGTTATGTTTATGTGTACGTATATAATTATTTTCCCGATGAGTGCGTGTGATACTGTTGTCTTGACGTGAAAATATTCCGTCGTATAGATCAGTGTCACAGGCCAGTCCGTCTGCCAGCGAGCGCCAATGTCGAACTGTCGGCCGCGCTCCAATTGCTGGCTGATGATTATCACACTCAATAACATTTATAATTAAATTACACTTATGTACCTATCCTCTAGGAAAAATATTTCAGATAACTCATTTGTATCTAAATTCTTTAGCTGTACGTACATTATATGAGTAGGTATTTAGTATTTTAATATTATAAGTTGGCATTGCTATAAAAACAGAATACGAAAATGTAATTGTTAGCAGCATTTGGCATTTACAATGCTATTGTATTATTATCTACTTTTTCGTATATTTAGTTGACTGCTGACAATATTTCACAGTTATTAGTCGTTTATATAAAGGAAGACGCTTTCTCTATTTTTCTAATATCATTTCTTAATTGTCTCCAATTGCCTTTATATGAAAACAAACTAAAATCCTTACTGATGAAAATTTCATTTCGATAACTTATCCGTCAATAAGTTGCAGGCGTAAGTTTATAATAAAAGCAAATTGTACTAAACTTTTAATATTCTCGCTATATTTATATTAGGTAATCATGTAATACTAAAAGTTTATATTGGTATTTTAAAAGTGAAGTAATTAGCCCGTTAATGGTTAACGTAAGATAAAGCCCCTTATTGATAATGGTAAACACAAGACGCGCGTCAGTAAAATACCGGGAGCTCGACCCGGGCTGCGGTCGCTATAAAAAGATCATCACAGGACGGCCGACGACGACGGCCGCGCGACATGCAACCCTGGAAAGCGACTCGACTGTGCCATCGAGTACTGCTGCCAAAATAATTAAAGAAATCTCCGTCGGTGTCCCTCCGCCGCGCCCGCGCCGCTCTAAAATCGTCGCTCTTCGCCCGGGAGTTGCTACTCGGGGCGCGGCGGGAAAACATCTCCCGCGTCACTCTTATTTCTTCTTTCCTTCCCGACGCTGTCGAAAAAAATATTTCAGTAAGTTCCTAATACCTCTTTAAACCGAAACAAACGTGAGTGTAAAATCAAGTGTGCGAATAAGTGATAAACAACGTTTTGATAAAATAGTGATTAAACTTTAATGTGATAAAGTGTTACATAACCCGCATAACTGAAAGAAAATTATGTAGTCGATTCTGAAATTTAAAAATACCGCACTTTCTAGGCGCCTGTGGCATAAAAATAGCATAGCGTCACGTGGTACTATTTCGACCTATAGAAAAGCTCCACATTTTTATTTCTTAGATAATTATATTTCCCCCTGGAGTTGAATATTATTATATTTACGTTATTTTCTTTTTTGTTTATCATTTGCTTTGATACAAACTTATTTATTTTTTCAATCGAAATACAAAATGAAATTTAAAAGTAGCTCATTTGATTTACGTAGTTCGTAACCTGTACAATAGGTGGCGACACGAGCAACAATTACTTTACGTCAGTCTTAGAAAAAATGACGGCTGAATTGGATACGTGTTGGTGTGGTTTATGATATTTACGGGAAAAAGTATTAACTTAGTACAAAAATTAGTTAAAATCTCATTAAATAGGAGTCAGACAATTTATGTTAAGTGAGTTATTCCATAAGACATTATCTTCTCATGTAATAGCAAAGTTCTTGGTGAGTGTCAAGTGCTATAGAGTGCTATGATCAAACGGTGCTTCGGAATAGGAAATTGCTAGTTATCCTTACTCAATTCTTGTCCTAATTCATAATGTGTGCGTGAACGTCATACGAAGTGAATATTAACGTCGCAACTTAACCTCTTTCGTACTTAAAAAACAAGAATAAATTGTAAAAATACTTAGTGTAGCAAAAAATTCCGAGTTTATACGATTTTTTAAATAACAAATATAATTGTCGTTCATCGTTTTGTAAGGGCTAAAATTTTTTTGCGTAATAAATAAGTAACATAACCTCTAAGAAGTTGCTTGATGATGATGACTTGTCATTTCTAACCTCTACTCTCTCTTGCCTTATAGAACTGACGGCAACGTAGAAATCCCACCATGGAGGACGCTCACTCGAAATCCGTGGAAGAAGTCATAGGATATTTTGGCACAGACCCAGACAAAGGCCTCTCTCCAGACCAAGTGAAAAGGAACCAAGACAAATATGGGCCAAATGGTAAGTACCTTTTACTGTTTACTTCCTAACACTCTTTGTTCAGAGATAAACTAATCAGTTCAGAGCAATGACGATCAGATAAAAAACTGGTCTCATTTCATTTTATATTTTCATTCGTACATGGTTACTTAGAAGAGAAGTTTATTATTTAAAAACGAAACCAGTAATTTATTTCACAGTACAGTGTTAATTACGTTTCTAAGTGTTTTCAATGACAGTAGTAAAAGAACTCATAATTAATATCTTCCAAATGTACAACTTATTGAGAAGACCTCAAGAGCCTCTAAAAATATCACTGATTCTTTTTCATCCTACAAAAAATACAGAACACGACAAACAAATACTATAATACAGCAAAATGCAACAACAGTTTATTAACAAACATTTAATATCTTCAGGTATGAAGTCAGCCTAAAATTATTATCAGTATTTGCATCAATAGATCATTGTTTCTATGTCTGTCCATCATAATATTCTATTGTCCCTCGCATCTTGCCCATATGGCCCTGTTTAAGGAAGCTATTAAAAAGCTAGTCAATAACTGTTAAAGTGTTATTGTTCAATTATTGCCAAGTCCTCTAAAGATTATACTCTGAGAATACCGGTTAATTAAACATTATAGTTTATAACGTTTTTGGTAATATGGTAATATACAATGTATTAAAACAATTTTTAATTTTTATACATGTAGCTATACTTTATGAGTTTTTAAAAAACTTCACAAAAAAGAGAAGATTCTCAATTTAACAGATTTTTATGTTTCTAACTTACTATACTTCTTCACTTATTAAACATTTTGGATAAAGTTATACTTTCCATGTCCAACAGAATTATACCTCTAAGACTGGAAAAATAAGGTAGAAAGTTATTTAGGTATTTGAACTTAACCTAATTTTTTATTTATTTAATGTTATCTTTGAAGTCTTGTTTTTTTTTTTTGTCTAAAATGTATCCTTGTTGCTGTTACATTCAAACATCTATTAGTATTTTCAATTTTTTCTAACAATCATTTAGTTACTCATATGCATTATAAGATTTCTCAAATCATTGTTGTTTAAGGAAGTAATTACATAAATAGGTATATTATTGCAGTTTAAACTTTCAATGGTAAATATTTCCTTCCACACATATTAAAGATTTTAACAAAACTATTCAAACAATAGTATACATTACTTTCACAGGCATTCTACATATACAATAACTAAGAAGTTTCTATTTGATCAAATCGTGACCAGTAAATGGCAAGAAAAGTTTGGGTATAAAAAATCAGGCCACTATTTTCTAGTACCTGTTAGTGAAAGTTGGCAATTTTAGAGTCTATTGAATCTTTCTTTTGTAAAACACAGTTAGTTTTCACAGCTTAGTGTGAAATAAGTAAATAGAGGAAAATCGTTATACAAGTTGCAATAAATATTAAATAAGATCTTCAAGTCATAATGTAGAGGAATATTATTATAAACATTTCTTCAGTCAAACATTTTAATGATTTCATTGTTGGTGTGTCTCTTCTGCATTGTTTCAAAGCAGAATAGGATTTATTTTCTCACAGCCAGCAGCGCAATTGTAGTGGCGGACAAAAACTTAATTCAACTGTCATAAATTAAAAAAATATTTCAGTTTCTTGGGAAGATTGTAGACTGAAATATTTGTAACGTTTATAAAGCTTTATATTATCTCAAATGTGATTTTATACAATAATTTTAATATCAATTGTTCAAATCCGCTATTCTTTTATGTACCTATAACAACTGCGTACAATACAAATGCAAAGAACCTTATCTGGATAATATATATTTCAAATACAACAAACATTAAACATTTTAATAGCCAGATTATTTGTAAAGTTTTGATGTTACCGTTTCTCCTAATACCTTAAGTGTACTATAACGTCATAAGAACGGATGAATGGTCTAGTTTAACTTGTTATAACTTACTATCAACCCTTGAATAAGTTATGAGTTTTAATATATTATCAACTAGTAACCTAAATAAGCAGACCACCAAAAGCCTTGACACTGACCTATACATGCATATTCAACATAGGAAGGCACAACTGAAACAAAGCCACACATACATACCTTATATTCATTATATGTATGTTTCTTTTGATCTCAGTTTAACGCTAACAATAGGTCTCATCACGCCTTTTAAAAGAACATCCACTCATGAAATGTCATTACTTCACCTTGTACTCAAGCTAATCTCAACCCGTATCTTTATAGTATTTTGTGAGTAAATAAAAGTAATCCTTAAACTAGTAAATTTAACAAGTCAATATTATTATAAGGAGCCTCGAGTTAATATACAATCTTGAAATAATTCTGTAGGCGTGTTGTCCTTTTGTACCTACCTACCTTCTATAGATAAAACCAAAATGAATTTTTACCATATTACCCATGAAATTCAACTATGAACTACGTACGCAATTTAAAATGCATGAACGTTATAATTGTACGTGAACTGAATCTGTATTTCAAAGTGTAGATATACCTATCTAGGCCAATGGTCAATGTGGAGTATAGATGAACGATGGAGGATTTGTTCACGTGTGCGTCAGTGGTGTTTATTTATAGTCGCATAAGAGGTGGCCGACTAGGAGGGCGCAGGTTGTCAGTGGTGCGTGTGCCCGAGCATCGCTCGCCGACCGCCCCTTGGAGCGTGACGATGCCAGCACCGTGTCAAGCGACCTCACTTCGCACCTCTATAATTACCCATCGATTTTCACATGGACACCCATTTTATGAAATTATAAGGGTGTTGAAATTATAAAATAACCAAACGCGTTTTAGGTATAAAATTCTATAAATCTTTATCTTCTGCGTTATGACATTCGTAATGGAAAATAGTGAATAAAAATATATTGCTTCTAACGAAATATCGTTGATATTGTTTTATAACGATTTTAGTTTGCACCTGTATAATTGTTTATTGATCGAATTTGACATCGACGCTCATTTTACAAATTACAGGAGTGTAGTAATAGTAAATAATCAAAGAACGCTAATATAAATGCATTTATCTATTTCGTAATAACACGCATGTTATTACGAAATACATAAATACAATTAAAGTTACACGTCGCTCATTAAAAATACATTGTTTCTACGGAAATCTTGTTTTACAACTCATATGAGATATTATAGTTAAAAATAATACGTGTAGGATGCTTTATCTCTGCCCAGTTAAAGTACAGAAACAGATTAATTCATCGATTGAAATTCACGTTATGGAAACAAGATAAAGCACACATCACTGGTAGACAAATCACGTACATACTCTGTTCGTCCGGCCATACGAATCGTAAACAAAATGTTTTTTTACTTCATATATCAAATCTAGTGTTAAATTACGCTACGTAAAACTTAACCATTATAGTAAATGATTCATGCCAAAAATTGGTCACTCACTTAATGATTACATTCAATTTACATTCAGTGCCGACCGGTTATCCCAAGTTATCATAACCAATTATATGTTTATTATATTACCTACTTTAGAAATTACCGGTAGCGGATTTAGATATTTACCGCCAGTGGGCTATTTTAATTTATCCACCACTAAAGACTTCTGCAAGGCAATAGTTTCGAGTCGTACGAACGACCGCAGAATTAGACAATCACAATTTGCTGTCGCCCCTAAAGTTAGCGAAAATAGGTCGACAATATAAAATATTCTCCGAAAGTTGTCAAGACCCGGACGTCCAAGATAAAGTTGCAGCCCCTTGAATCTGTCGCATTAGAATCCAGCCTAATGAACCCAGTGGTAAATCCGTCACTGGAAATAATATAGGCTGATCAGTTATTATTACGTTTTCATGTCTGATATGTTCCTATATTATGAGTGCTTCTGATATTTGCGTTAACATCAATATCTACCTTATGGTGTCCTTATTGAGTTATTATCCACTCAAATAAGAATGATTTAAAAAATATTTAATTTTTGAATGAAAACATTCAAAATTTATAAACTTACTTAAATTTATAAATTAGTTTGATAATTAATGAATCTTTTATGATTGAGACCTTTTTTTGATTAATCGATAAAAAAATAACCAACTTTATTTATTTTATTTTAAGATACACTGATGATGTTCCATAAAAATGTTTCATTAAGTAATAACTATTAAAATAAACGAAACATATATTTTAATATCTTCATTATACTCCAATTTTATAACGGGATGTTATCTTGTTACGTGTTTAAACATTCCCCAAATAAATATCAGTGAAGGTCAAACATTTAGGAGTTGAATCATCATTAACAACAGTCACCGTTGTAAGTGTAGGTTTCCTTTTTCGAATGGAAAAGGAATGAATAATTATAGTTTAGTTTTTTTTTTTAAGAATTTTTTAAACTCATTTTTTATTTTTTGAAAAATATTACAACTCATGACAAATGTAGTCCCTTAATTCAATATAGTCTGTAACACTTCTACGATGAAGACAAATATTACAATATCTCATACTTCAATCATTAATATCTCATGCTGTCTACGCTTAGACTACGGAGTGTGCTTAAGAAACCTATACTCTTAAACTTCACCCTAAACCTGATACAGCGGGATAAAAAGAATCTTATATCCAGGCAATCTACGTACTTCTGTTACGAAATAGTCCTTAATACGCCATAAGCCAGGCTTTAAGTGGATAATTGCGTTAGTTGCGTAAACAAGGCTTGTTTCAATCTCCGTTCGTAAACGATGACCGTTAACATTTTCTGCTTTTATGATATTAGCTTCGGCTGGCGACTTTGAAACATAAATTAGAGTAGTTTAATCTTCAACTATTATTAACCGATTTCCCAAAGGAAAGAGGTTATCTATTCTTCACGTATATATAATTATTATTTTTTTATGTACATATGTCCAGCAGTTTTTTCGCGATGCCGGGATCGATCGACATGATTCATACGCCGTTACATGCGGCTAGTTTCACAGGGGGTCCCATTTCAAGGAAATTGGAAAATGTTCGGCAGTTTTCCCGGAAAATGGGAAAAACACGAATTCTTAAAATCTTGAATAACTCAAAAATTTCTAGACCGATTTTAGTTTTCTTTCCTTCATTTGATAAAGAATTTCATCACGGAACTTTCGTTCCTGGACATGAGTATGGTCCGATGTATAGATCTTTGAGTTACGGGGTAGAAACCCTCATCACTACCCTGTTTTTTTACATAATTTAGGCTAACTCGACTTCTGCCGCCCCGATTCTAATGAAACTTGGAATGTACATTGAGTATCTAGAATTACATGATGTGATGGAAAGTTTGACCTTCATCTCCTCGACCCTGATAATGCAGGGTACCTAAAGCCTAAACTATAAGAATTAGCCATTTGGTGCTTACAGACATATTTTAAGATTATAAGACAGAGATATGAGACAAAAAATTTCAGCTGCTTCTCCTCAAGTCAGATAATGCAGGAGTGTTCCCAGCTTTACCTATCGGAGTTAACGAGTTACTGCTTACGGATATATATTATAAAGTTGCTAAGCAAAAGTATACGATGAAAAATTTATCTTTAACTCCTTTACTCTGATCATGCAGGGGTACCTAAAGCCTAAACTATAATAATTAGTCGTTTGGTGCTTACGGATCTTAAAATTGCTAAGCAGAGTTAAAAGTTTGACCTTCAACTCCTTGACACTGACGATGAAGGGTTACTTCTAGCCTAAACTACAGAAGTTAGCAATTTGGTGCTTACGGATAAACAATTAGATTAATAATCAGAGTCATATAATGAAAAATGTGACCTTCAACCCATCATACCTAATGCATAAGTACTGCCTGTCTAAATCATAGTAGTGTGGCATTTTTGCTAACATATATAGGAATCCAATTTAAAGATTTACGTAAAATTTTGACCTTGAACTTAAAGCCTAATGATGCAAGGACCCCGCATGCGTATAAGTTTTATACGTAGCTGTTATGAAGTTATTAGTTAGTTCCCTGGCTTTTAAGAATAATATTGCATAAAAAAATCTTTAGCGTCTATTGTTGTATAATAAGGAGAGGGTGTAAATTTCGTTTAAGGTTTACTTTTAGGTTTAATCCAATAATTATGGTGAGTTTCATATGGAATCTGTTAGGTAAGGTTAAAACTTATAAGAAAAGAAAAAAAACTAAGCGAGCAATTCAGCAAAATGTATTATGTGGAGCGCCGACTTTAGAACTATGTCCTAAACCTACATTTATTTAAATTATTTTTTACTTTGAAGTGGTTTGGAATTCGTTTTTTGTTAAAAATATTTTTATACGAGTAGGTTTTGGTTGTACGTTACAAATGATGAAAAATCATTTTTAATCGTTCAGGTACCCAAATAGTAGAAGTCAATTTAACTTCGTTTATACTTACTATCTGAATTACCGGTTTTATTTTAAAACAATGCATGCATTAATCACTGAACTCACTCGTTTTATAATAGTGCACTGTGGCCGGAAATAAATTCGTAACATATTATGGGTATATTGTTTTGTTGATTTTAAACTGTTTCTGGGATATTGAGCAAAACTTCTCTCATCGCTTTTCCTGACGGAGTTCATCTACAAAAAATCATTGATCTAAGAATGTTGTGGCAAAACTCTAGACAGGTCAATGTTTATTTTCACGGCCCATACCACTTGTAGGGTTGCCAGCCGCCTGGTTTTAACAGGACGCATTTGATTTTTACGTAGTATCTAGTATCGTATTTTGTAGCCTAGTGACAGGAATTTCGGTCCAAAACTGAGAAGCCGTGCTTAAGTCCTAATCCCCCCACCTCCCCACTCTAGTAATTATTTTTTAATTATTATTATTTTATTTAATTATTAAGAATTAAGACTTATCAATTGATTTCACACAACAGAAAATTATCGAAAAGGATGCCTGCATTTAGCGTTGTTATCAAAAATATTTGAAATGTACCGCAACATTTGGTTAACTGGGCAAATTATAGGCTCAAAGATTGCTTCTTTCTTAGTAATTCCTCCTAAGCCATCGGTAAAAAATCATAAAGACCCGATACATTGTATTATTGTTGACACGAATTTTTGGACAAAATATATTTAATGCTAATAACGAAGCTTATTTGTTTCACCAACCAGTGGGTACCCGTGACCGATTAGCAATACGCAATTAAGAAATTTTTTCGTATTTATTTACTTATTATTAAGAACTTTTAACTAACTACGCAATCCCATCTATCATCCTTGAGCCTGGCAACCCTAATATCACTCGTCGACCGATTATTTTGCTTCAGTCTCGCGGGCCAAACTGCGCGTCACTCACTTGAAGCTTGGTCACAATACGGAAAACTTCAAACCAGAATAGATATGAACATTATGAACGTAAATAAAATGCCTGTTAATGAATATAACGTTACTACTGTTGCTAAATCAGTTACACAACTCATTATCGACTCTAATTAACTGGCAATTTATGCTAATTGCATATAAGTTGCCAAAATTATAATGATGTTTTGTTTCTCAATGTGTACAACATAATTTTGAATCTTTCAAGCTATGCTACCTCGTTATAACAAATGATCATATTGCATTTAGCAATACCTACGTCATTATTTTTGCTATTAAGTAGATTCACAATGACTGCAAATATGTTAACTAAATGGTTAGAACAAGTTCCATTTTCGAAGCCGTATCTAGCTATATGTGCTAATCAAGTGACCTTAGGTCCCAATCTCATTACGTTAGCCCGTCAACTTTCATAAGTAATAATCTC
This sequence comes from Telegonus apastus, assembly GCA_018250635.1. NCBI lineage: Eukaryota > Metazoa > Arthropoda > Insecta > Lepidoptera > Hesperiidae > Telegonus > Telegonus apastus. Next base: position 19,682 of record DWNY01000005.1, on the reverse strand, counting down.
ATAATTTTGTCATATAATGTAAGCAGTGTGATCTTTTGGTCGATGGACGTTGAAACGGTCGGCCCGACTTAATGTGACCGGGCCCTTATTTGAACAGGAATTTTAGATGTAACATTTAATTTGGACTTTTCTCATTTTAAACTTACCTGGAAATTCTCGTAAATGAACGACTCTTTAATATATAATCCAAACGACTCAATTCGATATACGATTATCGTATCGTAAACATAGCTATTATTGTTTTAAAAATTGAATATTCCATGCGAGGCTAGCCGTTAAAAAAGTATGATTCGAATTAATAATATACAGTATTGCGTAATGTTTAAAGAAACAGAAGCCTTCCAATGAAGCCTTTAAGTATTCAGAGGCAAGCAATAGTTCGTTATTGACAATATGATTTAAAACGTAATATATCGTAAACGTAGTAGTAAATGCTTATACAATATTTACGTACTGCCCTAAGAAAAAGATACAGAGAAAGACTATCGATTAATTGATGGATGGAATAGAAATGGCTAAACATAAAACGGTAACACAGGGGGAAATTGAGGCCTCTAGGTACCTACTCGTTTAAAATTGATACCTTTCGAAGGTTTCTCCCACGAAAACAAACAAAAAAACGGGTACCTACTCGTTGAAAGGTACCAACTAATACTACTACTAGTACTAACATAGATAAATTAAATATGACATAAATGTCACATGGATAATTAATAAATAAAATAAAAATACCCAGTTTAAGAAAACATTTCAATATGAAAATGTTTTTAATGACTTTTGTTATAATAACATAACTAAAATGTGACAAAGACATAGCTTATGTTATGTTATGTAAATTGATGAAATAAATAGGTTTATTCATTTTTATTTCCTTATTTATATGGTCATAATTTTTATGCATTATTTACTTGATCAAGACCGCCCAACTAACCGCTTTATTTTACCCATTTTCTTAATCTAATTTGCTCCGGGGAACTAGCAGTTAGTACTCCAATCTCGACATCGTTTATTGAATAACCGAAGCCCGTTTAAAATTTTCAACGGTGCCTGTACTCAATTTGTTTTGTTAGTAGGCAAAAACAAGATGGTTTAGAATTTAACCCCTTACAGGTAGGAGATAACGCATCTGTGGCATCAGGTAGGATGCCATTTTTTTGTAATGCACTCATAGATGTGGCAAAATAAAATAGCGGTCACTAACATCACGACACCTTCATGAACCTGCGTTTAAAATCCTATGCTGCCCTATCACACCCTTCAAACTAAAACATAGCTTCAAACTAAAGTATAGGCGTAATAGTAATGTTACGGCAATCAAGTTCTACCACCTTCATTGTTTTAAAATGTTAACTTCTATTTAGTTTTAAAAACATCACCGCTATCGTATCTATGTTTATTCATAAAACAATTAAAACACACTTACATGTAATTTACACTTATGTAACTACTGTAGATCATAATTTATTAGTATGTTTGAATTAAACAAGGTTTAAGATATGATTTATCTTACTGTTTCGATCTACGGTTTCTTGTAATAATACCAACTGCATTTCTATGTAATAGTCGCAATTAGCTGATAATAATTCAGTTGATACGCTTTTATATTTCATATTCTTCATTTCTAGTTCGCATTTAAAAAAAAATATTTCTGTTCTTTTCTCACACATCACCATTTTACATATTTCTTACCGAAATAATAGCGGTACTTAGATCTGGTTTAAAGGATGTCATATGAGAGATTCGACACACGAAGCGTTCCAATTTAGTCCTCAGGGGTAACACGTCGACTCTCGGGCGACCTCAGATAGGACACTAACTTTGCTTGAAATATCTTATCATCAGGCGAGCTGATTGCGCGTTTGCTACTCCTGTAATATACAGCCAAGTATCTTTTATACTTTATTTTTGTAACTCACGAGTAATTGATGTCCCTGAAAACTAAGTGTGAAAGCGTCATATGAGTAAAGCTACTTAGTTCCTTTTGAACTAGAACAAAAAGCCGGTCCTCTCGTAAAGCAACAGTACAGCAAGCTACAACAGTTGTGGCTGTAACAATGAAGTCAAATCACCTAACAAAGAACAGATGTTGATATTGGCTTAGGATGCTACGGTAGGCTACCGCTCCACGATCGCGCATCGTTTGCTGGGTATGGACTGAAATATTATATAGATCCTCGCCAGAACGGCCGGTTTATTTTGGACAGTCTACGTTGGCGGTTTGCGTCTATGAATGCCGCAGACTCGCGATTCATACAACCACTTCACGTTCGTATGGATTTTATTTATTTTATAACAAAAATATAAGTATTTTTAAGTCGCGAACGATTTATGATAACTACTACGATTGCTGAAAAGCCCTACTGTCATAAAAACTGCGTAAAAATTCAGCGTATTGAATTTTACTCTCCCAAATAATATGTTTGGATTCCTCATAGTTATTTTGATGTAAAGTACCTACTCGGGACTATATCTCGATGAGAAATAGAAATAAACTGTATTAATAAATATAATCATCCTCTAATAATAAACATTCTGTTTAAAAAAACAGATATACGCAATAATCACATTGTCGAAACCCGTACTGTAATAAGATAAAAAAAATGATGATCTTCTAACAGATGTGATGAACATGATTTGATTTTGATATATAATCCGATCAAATACTCTGAAGCTAACTCTAGAGGTTTCAAAGCATTAAAATTATAAACAGCGCGGAATTACACCCACTTGTGTTGTCTAGGATGTTACCGTTTTATTTTCTGTCACACACTTCTGTTTTCTTGGACCCGGCCCAAAGTGTGTATTCCAAAATTAATTGAAAGAACCATTACAGAGTTAAAACTGTAACGAATATTTCTAAATGCGGTCTCGAAATTCTATATCGGTAATTAAATCGCTTGATACGACCAAAACTAAACTCGAAGCCACAATTGGAACCAAGGCCGCACACTGCCACCTGTAGCATGCTACTAAACGGATCGGCGGATTCCATCACACTATTTACAGACAGTAAACCTTAGGTCAATACTGTTCGCCGCGAATGATATTGTGGAATGCATTCAACTAGCAACCATAATGATCATTTAGATCAGTTCTTCCAACACATTCGTTTGTTTTAAACAGTTATAGGTCATAATCCGCATTTAATCAGACATTTTTTGAAAAAAAAATCTAAAACACCCGTCTATCCAGCTCTTACTGTACGTTCATTTGATCTACGAACATTATATAGAAGATACCGCCCACATCAACATGATTGCGGTTTTTCATTCTTGACGCAGTAATCTTAAACATTTTCGTGGTAAAAGTAGAATATGTATGTCTCTAGAGCTCTCTATTTTTACGTAAAATCTCCACTTTTTTCTCGATATCAATACAAATAAACAGCTGTATCATGTGACATTTGTATTTAACTCGGAAACGAAAGTACAGCTACGCGAGTACAATTTCAAGAGCCACGTCGATAATAATATCATCAAAACTCCATCGATCCACGTCCATGCACAGATGCTGACAAGGCGTTATCGACTCGTTGACTAATTGCTTACATTAGTCGTGGCGACGCTGGCAACCGCAATGTGCGCAAATAGTCGATACAACGATCGACTTATCGCACGTTGCCTGATTACAATCCGTGGAAACCTAGATAGAAGCCGTGGAAAATCTTTGTCCGCACGCCCGACCGCTATGCAACATCTGTTTTGAACTGAAGATCGAAATGCGGAAAACAATCAGTGATCTAAATATTTAGGATATATGTTGTTATTTGAATACACAAGTTTAGTTTGCGCTACACGAGTTAGTTTTCAATTGCTTAAACGCATAATGACATCATAGCATTGTTTTAGTGGCATAATAAAGTAATCTTCGCGGTGTACCTGGGGTGTACCATATCACCACTATATCTTCCTTATAATAACGGGCTAAGGTTATTATATTCTACCCAAGGCTATTATTGTACTCTAGTCTAAAGCGATGGTTAATGTATTAACTTATTTAGATTAAGCGTATTTGATTGCATTTTAATTAGATTCTTCTATTTAGAGGTTACAGCTATCTATAGATCGAAACCACTCAATAGCAGGTGCACGGTTACTGTAATCTAGGCTAGTTATTATATTACATAAAAACTGGAAGTACAACAATATACATTATGACGTACTTCAATATACATTATTCAATATACATTATGACGTCAGAAAATCTTTTCTTATGATACAGAAATAAATTTCAATCCAAGTGAAATCCTACGTCTCTTTATAAACTACATGCAAATTAGGCCAACAATCACTCGTAGTGTTGTTTCCTATTTCCTATCAATAGATAACGTTGACCTATTTGAAGATACGCCTTTATTCGATTATATAGCCTCCGACACTAGTATTTTAACATCCACGCGAGATAAGCAGTTTCAATTATGTCAGATGTACCGCCCGAAATACTTGCAGCAAGCGAGTGAAAACTGTTTTCCGTGTCTAAAATAGATCCTTGAATTAAGATAACCGATATTAACCTATTTGTTTAAAGTTGTGAGTCACTAGAAATTCTCTGCTCCTCCTCGGGTGGGTGTACGGTGTACATCCTAAACGTCGTAATTACGTCAAATGCGCTTACGTAGCGAGGTCAGTGTACAGGTCAGTGACGTCACGGCCGAGACGTGGCCCAATGTGACCGCCACACGACAATTCATTAACACGCCACTCGATTATACGACGCGTCTACGGTGTCCGCTTGCCTTCGTCATATCACAGTGGATCTATAATACAAGGAAACACTGATTTACTATGTCATAGACGAATCATTGAACGTTAGCGTTACGCTATATAGCTATGATTTGAAGAAAGAGTTTTTCCATACATTACATATTTTCCAACATAAACTGTTTAACAACCCAGATACTTTGCTGTCAGAGGACGAGAAGAATAAGTTATTTGGGGCGAGAGGCTTTATTAAATATTCCTATGAACTTAACATATAATTAAGCTATCGTTCTATTTTAAATGTCCATTTCCTAAAGTAATCAACACATGAAATAAACTATATGTCAACAAATAATTCTCCCGGTTTGTTTTCAGCTTAGCATTCTCTACATTCATGCTATTAAATTAAGTTAACGCAAGAAGGGCGCGATTTGCAATAGCTATGATGTTCTACGAAGAAAATTACCATACATGTTAATATTTTTAACCCTAAACAATTCGAAATTCTATACGTACATCAACATCAACTTAGCGTTATGTGTAAATATGAATTCCAAGACCTTATCTTTGTTATCTTTTTGCGAATACCCTTAATTTTTTGTGTCAATGACAATGATATACATATACATACAGCGTGAATTCTGTAAATACATTATAATCACTTCATACAAGCGATATGATTTGAAATCAGCACGCTACAACATAATCCGATTAGGCATTCTTTAATTGGAATATTTTACGGTATGGTACATGTAGTCACATGCTCGTTTTATAAGTGAAGCATGGATAATTCCTTGTCGTTAATGCCGATGGCAAATGCCATTTACAGATAAATCAATTTTGTTACGTCATTGTGGCTAATAATGACTGTATCGAAATCTCGCTGCACGCACTCGCAACATAGCTCGTGTTGAGTTAATCTACGCGAAGGTACATGTATTTATGTACATACGATCGTAACTACCGAGATAGATCGCATGCCTGCTCTGACTGGTTTATCGTCTGGTAAATTTACTCCTTTGATGTTTTATTCAAAACTCTAATTACGGCTCTTTTCTGATTTCAGAACTGCCAACAGAAGAAGGTAAGATTATCAGACATATTATCGACGGTGTATTGGATACAAATCAAAATACAATTTCGGCAGATACAAACTAATTAAACTAGAATGTAAAAATAAATATATTTTTATGCCACATAAAAATGGTGATGTTGCTCAAAATATACACAAAACTGAAATACGTTTCATTGCTTTCTCTCAGAAATGGCATAAAATGTCTAAAAATGTCGTGCTGAGCTTTTGCTGTAACACAATAATGTGATATTAAAAGCATGTTCAAGTAAGTTTTCTTTGAAATTCCCCGTTTGCTCTCTATTTTTATTGTTTGTTACATTATTATAGGAAAAAGTATATGGCAGCTAGTCCTGGAACAGTTTGATGACCTCTTAGTGAAGATTTTGCTGTTAGCCGCTATTATATCATTCGTAAGTAACATTGTCATGTACTGAGTGGATTTAATGAGTACGTTTATTATCTGCTAACTAATTAGATTTTCTTTGTTCTCAGGTTTTAGCTTTATTTGAGGAACACGAAGATGCATTCTCCGCCTTCGTAGAACCTTTCGTTATTTTACTAATTCTTATTGCTAACGCAGTTGTAGGAGTATGGCAGGTAATTATTATTTATGATTCTAAAAGTTCTTGTTTATACGTTTAATGTTTAGTCTATTATTGTATATTATGTGTAAAATCTCTAATTGAAACCAGGTATGTGTATGTGGACACACAGATAGGTCAGTTAAATTAATCTAGTAATAATCAGTAAAAAATAAAAATGTAAAATATCAAAATTTTCTTCAAAACATTTAAGCATTGAAATGATTTACAGGAACGAAATGCAGAATCCGCCATCGAAGCTTTAAAAGAATACGAACCCGAGATGGGTAAAGTTGTAAGAGGTGACAAATCCGGCGTACAAAAGATCCGTGCGAAAGAGATTGTGCCCGGTGACATCGTTGAGGTGTCTGTTGGTGACAAAATTCCAGCTGATATCCGCCTGATTAAGATTTTCTCCACCACCATCCGTATTGACCAGTCTATCCTGACTGGTGAATCGGTATCTGTCATCAAACACACTGACGCCATTCCCGACCCTCGCGCTGTTAACCAAGACAAGAAAAACATTCTCTTCTCCGGTACCAATGTTGCGGCCGGCAAGGCCCGCGGTATTGTTATTGGAACTGGCCTCAACACTGCCATCGGTAAAATTCGTACTGAAATGTCTGAGACTGAGGAAATCAAGACTCCCCTGCAACAAAAACTTGACGAGTTCGGCGAACAGCTGTCAAAGGTTATCTCTGTCATTTGCGTTGCCGTATGGGCTATTAACATTGGTCACTTCAACGACCCCGCCCATGGCGGAAGCTGGATCAAGGGCGCCGTCTACTACTTCAAAATCGCTGTTGCCTTGGCCGTCGCTGCCATTCCCGAAGGTTTGCCCGCTGTCATCACCACTTGTCTTGCCCTGGGTACCAGGAGAATGGCAAAGAAGAACGCTATTGTCAGGTCTCTGCCCTCTGTGGAAACCCTTGGTTGTACTTCCGTCATTTGCTCCGATAAGACTGGCACACTGACCACGAACCAAATGTCCGTATCTCGCATGTTCATCTTCGAGAAAATTGAAGGCGGCGACAGCAACTTCCTTGAATTCGAAATCACTGGATCCACTTATGAACCCATTGGCGATGTTTACCTGAAGGGACAAAAGGTTAAGGCCGCCGAATTCGATACTCTCCATGAATTAGGCACCATTTGCGTTATGTGTAATGACTCTGCGATCGACTTCAACGAATTCAAACAGGCTTTCGAGAAAGTGGGTGAAGCAACTGAAACCGCCCTTATCGTTCTCGCCGAGAAAATGAATCCCTTCAATGTTCCCAAGACTGGCCTCGACCGCCGTTCTGCTGCCATCGTTGTACGTCAAGAAATTGAGACAAAGTGGAAGAAGGAATTCACTCTTGAATTCTCTCGTGACAGGAAATCCATGTCCACTTACTGCACACCTCTTAAGCCTTCTCGCCTTGGTAACGGACCTAAGCTCTTCGTTAAGGGTGCCCCTGAAGGTGTCTTAGAACGCTGCAGCCACGCTCGCGTCGGAACTAGCAAAGTACCACTTAACTCTACCCTGAAGAACCGCATCTTGGACTTGACCAGGCAGTACGGTACCGGCCGTGACACCCTGCGTTGCTTGGCTCTGGCGACTGCTGATAACCCAATGAAGCCCGAAGAAATGGACCTTGGTGACTCCACCAAATTCTACACTTATGAAGTCAACCTTACCTTTGTCGGTGTCGTCGGCATGTTGGACCCCCCTCGCAAGGAAGTTTTCGACTCGATTGTCCGTTGCCGCGCTGCTGGTATCCGTGTAATCGTAATCACTGGTGACAACAAGGCTACCGCTGAAGCTATTTGCAGGTATGTACTCAAACATAATGCTCAATTTATATTTTTTTATTACAGTAAAGCAGCAATGGTAAGTGATCACTACCGCTCATGTACATCTGTAACCAATTTCATATAGAATCAGAGGTTTTATTTGAAGTTAATTATATTGCGTATTATTCCTAAGAACTAATATGTTCGCCTTATGGTGAGTGAGTCAGCAAACAACGAAACACAAGAACTGCTTTACGCTTTGAACGAGTGTGGTGGTAGTACCTTCCCGGTCGAACCATGTTCTATAACTTGCCAAGTCTGATAAGATTTTCGATAAATAATAATACAGTAAAATAGTTAAGAGTGTGGTAAGGGAGACGTACTGATCAGAGGCGTTCCAACTTAGTCAGCAGGGGTAGCAATGTATCTGTCAACCTTAGGTAGGACTATGATCTTATCTGGGGTTCACTACTGATGTCAATGGGCGGCAGTGGCCACTTACCATCCGGTGGGCTGCACGCTCGTTTGCTACATCCATAACATAAAAAGCATTGTATTGTATTGTGTTTACAATTTTATGTAAATTTTATATTTTAGGCGTATTGGTGTGTTCGGCGAGGATGAGGACACTACCGGCAAGTCATACTCCGGTCGCGAGTTCGACGACCTCCCCGTGTCCGAGCAGCGTTCCGCGTGCGCTAAGGCCCGTCTGTTCTCCCGCGTGGAGCCGGCGCATAAGTCCAAGATCGTTGAATTCCTGCAAAGCATGAATGAAATCTCCGCTATGGTAAGTTAAGAGGTACTAGGTATAAGTCAAAACCCTTAGACCCTTCGAGACTAATCTAAAGGTGGTAGAACCCCTTGCGGTTCGACTTCGGCGACACCGCCGCCGCACCTATTTCTCTATCTGCCTAATAGCAGTCTTAAGCGCTACTGTGTTGTTGAAGGATGTAGTAATGGTGATATACTTATTCGAGGCATTCCAACTTAGTCCTCAGGGGTAGCAACGCATCTGTGGCCGACCCCAGTTAGGACTGTGAACTTATCTGGGGTTGATTACAGGTGTCCATGGGCGGCAGTAGCCACTTACCATCAGGTGGACTGAATGGACGTTCGTTATCAACCCCACATAAAATCAAGAATCCTACCTGAGGTTGGCCACAAACGTATTGCCGCCGTTGAGGACTAAGATGAAACGCTACGGAAACTTTACGACACAAGAACGTGAAACCTTAAATTTAAAATTTAAATTTACTCAAAATTAATAATGCAATAATATCTAAATCATGTGATTAGTATATTCACGGTCTAAATTTAAATGGAGAATCTATTAACACACTTCATACTTATGCCAACAATATGTTCATAAATACACTACGAGGAGTGTGGCGTTATTCCATGTTTACAAATTGTACTATTGGGAACGCTTTTCGAAATGTTTATGTAAGACAGTTGGTACTGTTTATAAACTATGCTACTCGAAGTTATCAAGGCAGAATTTAACGATTCAATAATAGATGGGAGCGATGTATGACTAAATCACAAGCGCGCTGCATACAGTGCGTCAAAAATAAAATTGTAAACATACACGTAAATACATGTTTACGTCAAAATATTTGATATTGATGCCTGTTCTTTTAGTTCAAGTGTATTTTAATAAATAATATGATAAGTGTGTTTTAATAATAATTGTTGAGGAGTAGTTTTATCTCAACTTAGAGGCAAGGATTTTCGCAATGTAACGCCCAATACTAGATATAAGATCGGGTTGCAAAATAAACCTCCCGCTTAAGTATGGGCTTGGTATGTTTGTAATATTTTCTCATTACAAACTATTATGTTTTAAATAATATTGTAGTGTTATGAAAAAATATAAAAATCCTAATCCGAGCTTAGAGGAATTCGGTTGCGTTCCGTTGGAGATCCCGGAGTCCTGCCGAAGTGCTGAGGACGGCCACCGTGGGCTTTAGTGCGGTAAAAAATCCACATGCTCCCACGGATTAAGTACCTTTTTGAAGGTTTCTGCCTCGAGAAAAAAGAGGGGATTCTTAAGTCAGTAAATGTCTTAAGAATCTGCCCGGGTTAAGAGGAAACACTCGAGACCCGAATTATTATTCCAAATCATAACGCGAACAAAGCCGTGGCATATGAGAGTATATGGCAACAGGTTAAGACGCCCCAACTACACGTGGTGTAATATAATTTGTTTCAACCGACAGACAGGTGATGGTGTGAACGACGCCCCAGCTCTGAAGAAGGCCGAGATCGGTATTGCCATGGGATCCGGAACCGCCGTCGCCAAGTCCGCCGCCGAGATGGTGCTCGCTGACGACAACTTCTCATCCATTGTCGCCGCTGTTGAAGAAGGTTTTTACCTTATTTTACTAATTATTATTTATTCTACGAAGGTAGTACCTTTATCTACTCGCTACCTTGTTAGAGATTAAACATTTTGTTAAACTACGACCGATTTAAATACATATAACAAAGATTTACCTGCATACGTTAAAACGAATACTTATTTTCTCGAATTTGACGAATAATCGCCAACTTAAGACTTTTATCTAATGTTTTAAGGTTAATATATTTTCATACATCGAACACGCTAGACTCGGGCTGTTGCAGACCTTAATAAAAATTAAAGTTAATAAATGATTCTCTTATTTATTTATCAATACAACTATCATTATAGGTCATTAGCCGAGAGCGATAGAGCAGCCTAATATTTCTTTACTAATTAATAGTATAAACTATTAGTTATAACATAAATGTGTTACGTATTATAGCACAGTACATACAGTGATAATGATACAAATGCAATTAATATATGATGATATTAACGATAGTCACGACTAGTGTCTGCGCGCCCACATTGCAATAGAGAAACGTTAATATACGTACCTAGTATAGCAAATTATTATTTTATCAGCCATCTGTCCGTATGTATGTATCAGACATTCAATGTCTGTGTAAACGGAGCCTTAAAAAGGGAATTTGAGGTTCTACATACATTTTTTTCAAATTGCCCATTACTAAAACTGTCATCCGTACAGGTCGTGCCATCTACAACAACATGAAGCAGTTCATCCGCTACCTGATCTCCTCAAACATCGGTGAGGTCGTCTCCATCTTCCTGACAGCCGCCCTCGGTCTCCCCGAGGCTCTCATCCCCGTGCAACTGTTGTGGGTCAACCTGGTCACTGACGGTCTCCCCGCCACCGCCCTCGGCTTCAACCCCCCCGATCTGGACATCATGAACAAGCCACCCCGCAAGGCCGATGAGGGTCTCATCTCTGGATGGCTCTTCTTCAGGTGAGCCTTTTGATGGAATTGTTTGAGGTCACCGTAAATCATCGTTTCATCCTTGTCTTATTGTAGCATTGAAGCGCAAGTAGCTCCGCGACTTGTGTACATCGTATTTGATTCAAAAACTTAGGTAACATCGGGCGCGGTCAAGATCTGGATGGGTGGCCATTATATTCTTTAATGTAAGACTTGACACAAAGCAGCGTGCCTCAATATTATTCAACCTTACTGTTTTCATATATTAAATATTTTGTCGCAATCCTTTTTAAGTCCTATTATTACTGGGCACGGGTCTCTTCAAACAATTGGGGGAGACTTGGATCCAATTACGCTACATTTATTATTAATAAATAAAACTTTTTATTTACATCCACAGATACATGGCTATCGGTGGTTACGTCGGCGCCGCGACCGTGGGAGCCGCCTCCTGGTGGTTCATGTACTCTCCATACGGACCTCAGATGTCCTACTGGCAGCTTACTCATCACTTGCAATGCCTCAGCGGTGGTGATGAATTCAAGGTATAATTAAGTTGATTTATGTTATCAACTGTCTCATACTGTAGAGCGGTAATACCTGTTCAATAGATACATTTTCATCTACGACCCTTAACAATTTTTTTTATATATTTTGTCCCATTCTTAGGTATATGATATATATCCTACACCCTATTTCTCATCTTTATTCTTTAACCGATGTTATGTAAAACTCCAGAGCAGTGATATACAATTAGTTTGTTAGTTATTACCATTCAAATATATTCAGAGCATTTATGCAACAACATCTTTATAGAATTATATGACATCTGTTTATGTGAAAAACACAAAACTCAATCTTAGAATTATTTCAAAAATGGTATTAAAGAAGTATTTTAAGTGACATAAATGAGCGCCAGCCAGTAAATAGGTGATCTAAGATTAATCAGTGTGATATGGTCGTAACATATGTGACAGTATTTATCTTGTATAATTATTGTAATGTTACAACTTAATTTACAGGGTATCGACTGCAAGATCTTCACCGACCCTCACCCAATGACAATGGCTCTGTCTGTGCTTGTAACCATTGAGATGTTGAACGCCATGAACAGCTTGTCCGAGAACCAATCGCTGGTGACCATGCCGCCCTGGTCCAACATGTGGCTCGTGGGCTCCATGGCCCTATCTTTCACACTCCACTTCGTCATCCTCTACATTGAGGTCCTCTCGGTAAGTTTGAGAGTAACACGAGACTTATGTATTAAATCAATTGATTTTATTTTGATGTATTCTAGCCACGCGGTTCGTGTGAATGTTAACTGGTACTTGAATGACGTGGTCGGAACGTGAATGGGCGACTGAACCATAATCTTGCCTTTTTTTCTGAAGCTCATCAATAGCTACCAAACAAAAGAAAAAATAGGTTGACATAAATTAGTTTGAATAGAGAAAGGATGACGGACAAAGATTCGCGTGGGGCTTTAACTTAATTTCATTTTGTTTTATTATTTTTATATTTCTTTATTATATAGATGTGTTTAGGTTAAAGATAGATAAAGGCTTCATTATTATTATACATAAGATTAAAATGTTTTACTGTGTTAGTCTATTAAAAAAAATGCGTTGACGAACATAAGAAATTTTAAATGCTGTAACTGTTTAGTCTTAGTCTATCTATATATGATGATATTAATAGCGTGGAATGATAATTTGTTCCGCAGGCCGTGTTCCAAGTGACGCCTCTGTCGATAGACGAATGGATAACGGTAATGAAGTTCTCCATACCCGTGGTGCTGCTCGACGAGGTGCTCAAATTCGTCGCGCGCAAGATCTCCGATGGTGAGAAGCGCACCCTAGTGGACTGGCTCGATGGCATGCAATGGATTGTCCTCATGTGGGCCGTCTTCTTTGGCATCATCATATACGGACCCCTATAAGCCGGCCCGCCCTCGTGTACCGTGCCACAACCCTGTTTGATTCACACCTAATACCCTCATACCGAATTCCGAGCTACCCAACCGAATGTCCAATTTTAATAGTAATCGCATCCCGAACGCGCGCGCGTTCGGGCTAGTTAATTTGTTGATCGCGCTTGGGTAGCACGGAATTCTACTGTGGAAACCTACGGACAATGAGCCACGCTCACCACAGTAACAGTTTTCTAACAGTTTGAAATGCTAATCCCGGAGCAGAACGTGTGTGAAGTGACCCTAGTGCGACACGGACCTTGAGGACTGCGTGTAGTGACATGAAAGAACGAGTGCTCGATGAAAAGCCGATGCTCATTGAACTATGGCGGTGCTATCAGCTCAAATATGATCCCTGCGACGCGGCGTTACGTATGAAATGTTTAACTACAATTAAGTCTTGTAGTGATTTCTGTTATACTTTAAGGGTAGATCTAATTGAGCGCCGGTGGAAGCCGGCCGCTCTTCGTGTGATTGCATTTTGCATGTGCGAGACAATAAATTCTTTTATGATACAAAACATTCGGAGCCTCAGCCATTTTTGTCCTGTTTACTTTATAGTTGAGCATATGTCTTTATGCTATTGTTTATTAGATGTTAAGTGGCTGTGAAATTATTCATTGCGAAGTCAAGTATATAACACCAAATTTATACTGGTTTAAAAAGTATTTTAATGCTAAGTTAAAATTATTGAATATAAAATATAATTATGCCGTAAATAATAAATTAATGGGCTCCTTTATACAAAGAACTCGCACACGGCTCAGTACCTTGTCCTTATGGACTGCAGACATATTTTAAAAACTTACTGTATCTAGTAATGTGGATTGTTAGCTTAGAGTAATTTATTGTAAGTGTATCGTTAGGACATCGTTATTATTTTTCACGGTAAAGTAATATTATTTCCTCTGTCCTCTTATCTAAGGTCGCTTTTTAACCAATTAAGAGTGCGTTCTACTTTCCTGTTTGTTTTATTTTTTTTCTTTCAGTCTGTGGGCAGTTAGCTTTGGCTACTGCCGAGATCTATGCCTTGTATTAACCAATTAACAATTTTATGAATGTGTCTTCTTGCACTAAAATTAACCTGCAATTTGGTAAGCATATACAATGTTCACGCAGTTATTAGTTTATTTTTTCCGTTTAACATGGTATTTAAAATCCAGTGTTTGTGTCTTGTAAAACGATAAACAAAAATATTTGTAACGCAATATATTCAATGTGTGTACAAAAGTTAAGTATTTGTGCGGTTTTGGTACATTCATTATGTAATTTGTGTCTTTGTTTAAAATATAATTTAGGTTATAACATCCTCTTAGTAGATAAAGGTGGAGACACCGGATCTTTATACTAATGAGACATAATATTAAAATAAGTGTTAAGTAAAATCAAAACGGTCATTTATTAAATTAAAGGTACAAGGTCTGGATATAATATTGAACTTATTTATAATAGTTAAATAAATCTCGCATGAGTGCATTGCATGATTTCTTTTTGAAGAGAACTGTTTTTGTGTGATTTATGCGACAATTATATGAATACAAATATAGTGTAGTATTTTACAATGTTATGAATTGAACACAACCATATTATATATTTACTATTTGAAACGATGCCGTCAGATTCACAGGACATGTGTTAAAAGTTATTTCTTCTGCAGCACATAGGGCATGCTCAACACTTGTGGATGTCCCTTTTTCCCCGACTTCACTGTAATGTTATTCCTATTCAACTAAAATATATATTTCACATTAAAACTTCCTAAATAAAAAGTTTGATTATTTGCCTTTCATAATTTCTATATGTATGACTTAATATATAATAGATAGAGAGTTTATCAACTTAATAAAACCTTTCACATAGATGCAAGAAGAACATGTACCTACTTCATTAGTGCACAACCTTTTATGCTCTTCCTTCTAACATGTAAAAGTTTTGCAAATATAATGAAACAAGATACCTATACAAAATTTAAGCTCAACTACCACACTTGTTAAACATTTTGGACAGGTATTAAAATGTATGACACAATTTCGTCGCCATTCTTTTGAACAGAATACCCTTTGGTCGAGGTGACGGCTTTGTTAGTATTATTGCAGAACTTTGAACCCCGGTTTGAACCCCCGGTCCCCGCCATGGCTACGAAGGTCCTATGGCCAGCACCCGCATGCACTAACGCTGTGTTGTCTGCCCCCAGCCCAGCCGTCGTGGAAGCTATAAGCGCGCCGGGACTCCGCCGCAGCGCCACTGCACGCACATATTCCATGAACACTCATTGTTTGTTGTGATCCCGCAGTGAAACTACACATTTAGTAACTACGACACGGTTGTGATCTCTACGTAAGTTCGGGTGGCGGCAATCGCTCGAGCGATCTCGACACTAACACTATCGTTGTTTTGCAGCGAACGAGGTGGTCATTGACAAGTGGTAAACGCCACCGATTCATAGTTCCTCACCCGCTTCTCTCTGCTACCACTACCGCTCTCGTCTCTCGATTAGTTACCGATCGGCTAGTAGATGTAAGTTATAAGACGCGGCGGCGAGAGGCGTCGACCGGGCGAGGCCGCGCCCGTGCACCTGCTCACCTGCTACTTCACCAGAGAGGACATGTTCATAATGTGTATATACTATACAGTATGCTTAGGAAGTTTTATCAAATTATTTAATTATACGTTGTTCTAATTAAAGACTACATGGTGCCCGTCGATAAAAGCAGTGCGATAGACTATGTGTACTTAAGTTGACAGCATGCTATTAATTTATTGTTATATTTTTATTCTCTTATTCTAGTTTGCTTATATAGAGTCGAATCTATATTTCTATTAGTGCTGACGCCTCGACGAGCAATATGGTGTCTGTAAGGGAAGGATATACATATTATCCAAAGTTTGGGACCTAATTGTGTCCAAAGTTGAAACATACCTGTACATTTTAATGTATTATTGTTTTGTACAATAAATCGTTATAAACTATACGCGTTTCAATTTCAAATAATATTCATGAAATAAATTAATATAGAACTATCACTCATAATATGAAAAAAGAAATAGCTATCACGGTGCTCATGCAAGATAGTTATTGTCAAAAAAAGTATTGGAATAAAACGAAGTTTGCTTGATATAATTCTACATCGTATTTCCTCCTCATCCCTACTATTCCAATACTATTGTATGCAGAAGAAAACCAAAATTTTAACTTGAAAACTGGTTGATTACATTTTGTAAACCCCTGAATGAAGTTCATTTTAAAATTGTTAATTGAAATATTAATGATACAAAATTTATTATAAATGAAATGACTACTCCATCAACCTTCTAAGCTCCACTGCTGGTCGCAGGCCTAACTGACGTTTTTGACAATAGTCTCGATGCCTAGCAAGCGTGTTAGTGATCGCAGTGTATATTGAAGCTATACAGGACACCGACACTGCTGCCCTATCTCCTAGATTTTGTGCCTTTGTCACTCCCACGATATCCATGGGACGAGAAGTAATGCTATTTTAGACCGATACCACACTGCACGAATCTACTACGTGACCATATACTAATCTAATAGATGTCAAGATTAAAGCAGATTAATTTTATTCATATTTCATACGCCGCAAAAACTTAGGACGGGCAATCACCCAAGTGATCGGAAGAAAAAGGAATTTCACCATTTTGCAACAAGATTTGTGTAGAGTTGCCAAATCTACTGTTATTGATTGTTATGTGGCTATAACAATTGTTTGTAGAGGATATTTTATCACCTCTGTTTTCGGTTATAATTAGCAATTAAAGATAAAGATAATAGTATGTTATAAAAAGATAGTAAATCAAGCTAAATAATAAAAGTTGACATAATTACTATTCATAATTTAACTTGTCTTTTTATTAACAAAACTGGTCACACTTCTGGATCACACTACCCAATTTGAAAGCGGCCATTAAAATCAGTCGATTCTTGGGTCTATTTTGACTCGAATGAGCTTTGCATTCATTGGAATCTACACTATACCTACAATTTGATTGTTCAATCTAGTCAAAAATTCACGAAAGTAAAACCAGCCTCGCTAGTATTTAGGTGTAAATTATTGACAACTGCAATTTTGAAAAATTGGCGCTATTATTATTTACTCAGAGTATCACTGGTGTAGCCAGTGTTGATAATTTAACGGCTTTGTTGCTAGAAAGACGAATTTTTACTATTATAAACTACTATTGAACATCACTTGAATTCCATTTCGGAATTTTCGAACTGTAAAAATATTCATAAGACATTCTATATTAATACATAGGATATATATTTGACATAAAATGATTATTATTGTGAAGTAGGTATTTAATTCGTATCGATATAGATTGCAATATTCTTGAAAGTGGTAAAAACTAAAAACCTTTGTGTTTCGATACCGGAGGCACCACCGCCACACCTATTCAGTGTTAAGCACTGCTGTGTTCTGGTTTGAAGGGTGTGGTAAGGGAGACGTATTTATTCGACGTGTCCCAACTTAGTCCTCAGGGGTAGCAACGCTTCTGGGCCGACCTCAGGTAGAACTGTGATCTGAAGTTGATTACAGATGTCCATGGGCGGCAGTGGCCGCATACCAACAGGTGGGCTGCATGCTAGTTTGCTACTTCCATAACATTAAGAAATATATATATACGTGACGAATAGATAACCTCTTTCCTTTGGGAAGTCGGTTAAAAAATGAAGATGTTTATATCTAGATAATGAGTATTAGATACTTAGTATTATGGAGACAAGGAACACCATTTAAGTACATCGAAAATCATAGAATTATTAAACATAAAGTAGGGGGAGTCATGGCCAGGCCTGTGAGTGCGAGTATCCAGCAAATAATAAGAGAAGGAAGATGAGAGAAAGATAGAACCTATACTTATCTTTGTCTTATTACAAATGCCAAAAAGAGAGACTGATTTGCTTTCTCTTTTTTTTCGATGAACACATTTTAGGCTGGCCTCTACTATATAAAGGTGTACTCGTTAAGTGTGCACAGGCGATTATTCCGTAACTATTACAGATATGAAAAAACTTTAAAGTAATATCGCAAATACTTTACCTAATGAGTAAAATGACAATAATACCATTTTAAAAATAAAATGCGAAATATTCAAAAACTTTACATTAAACACTCCCATACATTTTATTTACTACAGTACATTACTACTTAGTAAGTACAAAATTTTGTATTCAAAGCAGATGTTCGAAGTGACGTCGTCGTTGTGCAATGCAATGACGAGCTCTATTTACAGTTTCTAAATGAACTTTCCTTAAAATTCGCGGAGTAATTAAAGCGATTGCACGACGTACACGACTCTGTAACTCTTCTAGGCTGTGTACTCTCTCAGCGTACACGTGGTCTTTGACAAATCCCTATAGGAAGAAATCACAAGGCGAGAGATCTATTATTGGCTATTAAGCCACTAAACTTGTTTCGTAAGAAATTCATTACAACATTTGTACTATGTGCAGATGCACCATCTTGTTGAAAAATTATCAACCTTCTTTCATCGTCTGGAATTGGTTCTAAGAGACTTAGCTTATCGTTTTGTACAAAGGTGAAATATCTCTGTTCAATTAAGGTTTCAGCCGGATCAGATCAATACAATATTAAAACAAGGTTTATAATTAATTTGAAATGGTGAGATAATTAATCTACACGTGTATCTACTTGAAATTCATCAAGATCATATCATACATAATTATAAAATGATAAGGGTAAAACTAAAACCTTTCTACTATCTATACTAAATGTATGGGAGTGTTTAATGTATTTTTTTGATATTTCTCGTCTTATTTTTAAAAAGTTATTATTGTCATATTACTCATTAGGTAAAGTACTTTCGATATCAGTTTAAAGTTTTTTCATATCTATAATAGTTACGGAATAATCGCCTGTGCACACTTAACGATTACACCCGGTATAATAATGTTAATGCGCGCACATACTATTATTAGTCTGAGAAGTAAAACGAATAAAACTCTTCCAGCCGTCAACGATATTAATTTCAAAATCACATAAAAAACATACATAACATCAATGTTTGTATAGCTAGATTCCTATTATATTCATCGTCATAATTAAGCAGCCTAATTATACAAGCATAACTTAATCCAGAATCCCTTTCCCACCTGACCTACTCCTTAATCGTAACGCATTCATGTTTGATTAAAGTTGATTGTACATAGCGGAAGTTAGTTTATTATAGTTAAGTGACATAGCAGATAGCACTAATACAATATTATTGTATGCATAAAAGCGTCTATAAATGTATCGGAGATAATTTTGTAAAGC
>DWNY01000004.1:0-36341 GCA_018250635.1 Telegonus apastus | reverse complement strand
GTGCTCAGGTAATGCTCTCGGACAAGCTTCTTGAACACAAATTTATTAGGTGCTTTTCGGATGTGCACGGGCAGGGCATTCCAAAGTAGTACTGCCTGAACAGTAAATGAGGAATGGAAAAAACCGCTATTATGGGGTGGAATGTCTGTGGAATTATATATCCCTTAAGGGTTAGTTTGCCATAAATGTTGAAACAGTTATTTCTTTAAGTCTTATCACAGACTTGAATACAAATTTTATAGCACATACTTTCAAATTGTCAGATTTTTAAACTAATTTTCATCCCCTATTTAACCCCTCAGCGAAATATCAAACAGTTAACCTACTGCCTAAATATTATAGGTTTAGCTTCAGTAATTTAGGTTCTGCGATGATGTCCGTAATTTCCAAATAACTAGACTTTTTTAAATAGCTACCTACTAATTCATAGGATCTAATCTAATTCTAATTCTAATATCATCAGACTGAAGCGTATTTTTTACGACCCAATCCAAACTGAGAGTATTAAATTATTTGTTTCCGAAAAGATTGCAATGAATCTGTAATTTAAAACCATTCAACAAATCTATCATATTATTCTCTGACTATAATTGTTATATTAAGATATCCGTAATACAAAATGACACCAGTTAAGGCAGTTAATTGTTTGTCATAATAAGACCAATTAAGTCCGCAATCTTACATAGTTATAAACTTTTTATAGACGGTAAAAATATATTTAATAGTTTATACTGAATTCCTATAAACCTATGATTTTACTAAAATATTTTTATATTAAATCTTAAAAAGGACCTTGATTTTTGTCCCTTGCATGCATTTCAATCAACTTTCCCACGTAAGACGGAATCTTTCGAAATCTTTATAATTATCTGTATTCTGTATATCTGTATATATAATAAGAAAGTAACTCGGGCTCGCTGTCTGTGTGTTTAAAATGACTTACCGCCCAAACAACGGGTTTGAATTCATGGAAATGCGTAATCGTAATAGTATTTATAGTACGAATCTTAACTTAACATTTAGGCTTTATTTTATCAAAATCGATCCATTCTATCAAAGGTTGTTACAATTTAAAATCAGAGAAAAGTAACTTTTCTTACGTCGAATTACGTAGGTACGCGAATAGCTGTACCTTAGTAGAATATAGATGGCGTTATTGTAAAAACATTACTGGCTTACGGGCAAACTTCTAAATACAAACGGCAGAACAACGTTGTTCTGGTTAGCTAGTTTAAACTAATTTAACATATATATTAAAAAACGAAGTGTCTTTGGGTAGGTTATTACCTTAATACCTCATTACACCCTTCTAGGCTTTTAATCAAAACGTAGCTTAGAAGAATTTCCAATGCACACACAGACATCTAAACTCGGGCTTCATATAGATATTTATGTTCGTACGTGTGCCCTTGAAAATAAGCGCTGTGTAACAGGTTTAGGTTTTTTGTGAGGAAATATTTATATAACTCTTTTGTTGTGTAATGCTTTAAGATTGGATCATGTCCACTGACGTCACGCGGTCTCGAGAGCTACGAAGCTTGGAGCATGCTTAACAATTAGTGATTCTCGAAGTAATTAATTTTAGAAATCAATCATCTGTGATAGTAATAAAAATTAAAACAAATTTGTAGTTAGTATGTCTAGGTGTGCTTAGATAGAATATTAGTACTGTTATATTTACTAACAATTATATATCAACCATTTCGGTTCAGTATAAAAGGAAAGTTACACAAGGACCCGTCACACTAGTCGTTATTCGACCATAATTAAAAAAAAAATGAAATCTTAAATTACATATTCAAATAAAAAAAGCTTTTATGGATATTTTTCATCTGTATATTAGAAAAACTCCCATTACAGGGAAAATAAGGTTCAATTGTTTAAGCTGCGTTTAAAAGAAATAACGCATTTTTTTCATAGACATCTGACATAGTTGCCGATATTGTTTAACTTTGTCAGTATTGTTGTCAGTAATGTATTACACATGAATATTATCTTTCCTCGGTTCTTGTCTTCATGAACTTTAATTCATGCCTAATCACACTCCTCGGTACGCGCAGATTTTGCAAAATCGTTCCTGTAATTTTCGCTGCACGTATTGATAAGTACATTTTAAATTTTTTGCGATCTAAAGGATCAAGGATAAGGATACAGACAGGTTTGGTTTGATTTGGTTGGTAAAATTTGGTTAAATCTAAGGATACCTTTCCCACATTTTCTTTCTATCATTAATTGATAGACACTTCATAGATACAGATTATAAAAAAATGCAGTTTATAAATGAATAAAATTAAGAACATCGTTTTCAACTTACAATTAAAATACCTGCAATTTGTACAATTAACATGCAGAATTACTAAAAGTTTATCGCGAAATTTACAAAGTTGAAATAATATTAACAGTATTTTTTGCCAACTGTATTAATGCCATTGTAGTGTCCGTTTTTGCGATATGTCAGTAAATTAAAAAGGCAAATTTTGAATTTTATTACCATGTGTATTTACACGAACCAATGTATATCCTTGAACCGAACTTTTGTTTTAATGACTATCTCTTCGCTCCCGATTACACTTGCATATGTTGAAGGTTTTCAAAATATGTTATATTCCTTAAATTTATGTTTGAATTTATTGACATAAAGTACTGCAAAGTCAATTTTGGTTTAATTAGTTTTTTGGCATTTAATGTTGGACGCCATAGATATATGTAGTATCCTACTAGGGTATCCCCTGCCTGTCATAAGAGGCGACTAAAAGGGGGCTTCCGGGGTTGCGGGCGGCGAAAGTGTGAGCTCGAACGAAGGACGGAGGTAGTGTGGTCGCATGCCGTCGTACCCTGGAAGGTGCGACGAACACAATGCTCGCCCGGGTTGAGCCCGATGGGGCAACGCGCCCAGAGGACTCCGGTTGAGTTCCTCCGGAGATTCCGGGGTTCTCTTCGTAGCGCCGAGGACAGCCACCGGGGGGTTTTTAATTTTTAGGGGGTTCTGATTTACCTAATTGAACTAGATTGATTTTTTATTACTTATTTGCAATAACCGAATGGAAACAGCGGGCAATCTTACATTGAATATCCGAATAAGATTTATGTGAACGTCCTTGATACAGTTCACGAAATAATAGATTAACAATGCTCTTTTAATAATTAAGCTCCCGTAAAAATTTCACCCATAAATGTTTCCTTAAAACGTTAAAGCTCGGAACATAATCTACAAAGAATGCAATTAAAAAGACACATGTACGTTTTCATGTCACGTTCTATTCAACATTAGATATATGTAGAAATTAATTTTCAAAAAAACCCATAACGATAAAATTTTATTTCCGTACCCACGGACGCAGTAAATTTATACAAAGCGATTTATTTTAAAATGGCCACACTTAATTCGATATGGTGTATAAATACACCATAATAATTAGATGAGCGTTTCCCTCCAAATAAAACAGCTTAGAATGGACCCATCGAATTATGGCTCATAAAAGGCGACCAAAAAAAATCTTCCCATCGCACTCATATACAATGGAAGAAAAAGAGACAGATAATACATATGGGGCCAAAAAAAGTATGGCTGTCGAGCTACGCACTACCTTCATTTATTTTTTGCCCGCGCACCGTCCGAAAATAGAAATTGGTGTTTTTGTGACATCTTCATAGAAGAATTATCGTTTATTTGCCTCGCAGTTGACCTTATTTCTACGGGTACTTTTTATTACTTGTATTTGCGATGTTATACCTATTTTTTATAGTTATAGAGTAGCAGAGGAGCATACAGTCCATCAGGTGGTGACCACTGCCGCTTATATACATCAACCCAGATAAAACTAAAGTCGAATGTGGTAGAACCCTTTGCGGTTCGACCACGGCGGCACCACTTTCCTACCTGTTTCTACCAAGTAACATTAGTTTTAAGCGCAGTGTATAAGATCAGTGTTCCACAGGTTCAACAATGCTAATCACGAAACCAATTCCGACCTATCAGAATTGGAATTCTGTCGACACTATGACACCGATTGATTTCAATATTGGGTGGTTATTGTGTGAAAAAAGAAATTTAGTAGACAAAGTCACGTAAAATTGTTAGTTAAACGACATTTGATCATACCCGTCATTATAACGAAATGTAACAACGCTGTTAATGGCCAGAAAAGTAATATAAAATCTTCTAAAGTTGGAAATGATGTCGCATTTGACCCAATGTTTCAACCCAATTTCAATTCCGATCGGTTGGAATTGGTTTCATGAGTAGCAGTCAGTTGGAACGCTTCGGAAAAGTATGTCGCCATTACCACAAACTTTAAACTGGTGGTATTAGGCAGGAACAGGTGTGGCGGTGATGTCGCCGAAGTCGAACCACTAAGACTTCTACCACCTTTGTAAATAATTACTCCTACTTGTTCGTAATTTACAAATTTTGATATACAAAGCTCTCATTACAAGAGTTGAAGTACAGTGGATGCATTTGTTACAAACTTACTGTTGTTAGGAAATCACGATCTTTAATAATATCAAGATAAGTTGACAGATATAATACTTAAGCTAATTGTAACAAGATGATTCTTAGATTCTATAAATAATGCCAAAAATAAACAAAATTATTAAATAATAACTTTCTGAAACTTTGTTGTATAATTTTAAGTTTTTTTTTAATTTCGTTTATATTTATCATTTCATTGTTATCGGTTTCATGTAAATCAATTAAATATGTTTACATCAAAGTTTGTAATTTGTGTAATAAATAAATTTTCAAAACAACATGAATTTGAGATATTATTTTGAGTTACTTCACAGAAGGTAAATATAGCTTGAGGTTACGTGTCATCTAATTTGTATGCAATGCGAAGTGAACTTTGCCCAACTTTTCACAAACTCCAGAACAACTTTCTTCCGAAATTATCTGACTTGAATGGTTATTGTTACTGTTATGATTATTGCTATTTTGATATACCGTTATTGTTATTTAAATCTTAAAGCGTCAACCTCTGCTCGTTAAAAGTCCAGTTCTATGGCCATTAACATATTAAAAAAGCACTAATAGTAGTTCCTCAGTTTCGAAATTCGATTTCAGAATTTTAAAAATTATATATATGTTATGTGAACTAGATTAATAAATTATTAAATGCTTTAAGTATTTAAAATGATGAAATATCACCTCATTTACTTATATTATCATTAATTATGTTAAATAAGATTACTTACGTAATATAAGTTGGGCTTTTATAATATTAAATAACAATTAACTTATAAAATAGAGCAACGAATTATAGCCTTCTTATACTTCTGAATCTACTATAAAAACATCATACATATCGTGTTTCAAAGCAATACTTTCCTTAAACTATAAAGAGCGGATTTTTGTACGATAACAGAAAGATCAGGATTACAGAAAAATTCGTTATTTTTAGTTCAATACAATACCACAGTACGTTACAAAACCATAGTATCGAAGTCTATAGACGATTTTATATATGCTTTGATACCGAATATTCTTACCTAATCCTCAATGACATAAAATCATTATCATTTATATGATAACACTGGCATAACGTATAAATTATATCAATTTTATTGACTGTTATGTTCTTCCAACAAATTTATGAATAGACTGGCAAGTCCGTAATGCTAATTGTTTAAATGTCAAGTTGTTTTGCAACATTTCTAGTCAAAAATGTGACATTTACTAACGATTATACATTTACATCTTTTTCTTTCATATTACCTCAATAACACATAAGCAACGTACATAAATTAAAATTAAACAAGTATTAAGTACTTGAGTACTTTTTGGTTACGGGACAATTTAAGAAACCATAAATAACTTTAAAATATTGGTTGATGGCCAGTCGGAAGAAAAGGTTCCGGAGTCCGGTAGTAACCCCATCAATCCATACACAAAGGTCATCTCAGAGAAATCAGAAAGGTCGCATTATTTACATCCAATTTCTAGTATACCTGGAACGATTCTAATTTCACTTTTAGAAAGTTATTTCACTCAAACAGCTGGTTTGATTTAGTAAATCATATGAGTAGGTATATGTATCTAGTGGGTTAATCGGACGTTCCTAACAAATTATATTTCTTCAGCGTTATCTGAAGGCGCTCTTATCTAGCCATTGCCCGCTGATTTGGTGTTATCAACACCGCGTGATAAGCTCCAGCCGATGTAAACAATGATAGTTACTTGGTAACAAAATTTAGTTGCTACATTGTTCCTACCTGTGAGGAAATTAATTTTAATTTACTTAAAATGTTTGGGTTCCATAAGAGGACGTAGATTTAATATATTATAAATTACTTTAAGATAACAATTTTCGATAAGCAACATTAAAAAAAAGACACTTGACATTAGTCACATATTCATACCTATAATATGGTTAAAGGTGGTACAGCTCTTTGTTGTTGACTCCGGTGATACCACCGCCACACTTATTACTGCCTTATAACAGCAGTGTTAAGCGCTGCTGTGTTCTGGTTTGAAGGATGTGGTAAATGAGACATACTTATTCGACGCGTTCCAACTTAGTCCTCAGGGGTAGCAATGCATCTGTGTCCTACCTCGGCTAGGACTATGATTTTATCTTGATTATCTACAGATACTTATGAAATGCAGTGGCCACTTCGCATCAGGTGGGCTGCATGCTCGTTTGCTACTTCGGTAACATAAAATAATGTAGTAATAGTAGTAGTACTACTGACTGGAGCATCTATCAAAACTTTAAAACACACGTATTATTATAAAAAGTTACAACGCACACATAATGACTACACTGGTAGATAAAATTGATAAAGCTGCAAATTTAACAAGACATGTACTATAATAACAAGATAATCATAAACAGTTAAAAGTGACTTTCCCTACCGAAAATGTCATGTTCTAGAAGTACGTTATCGGTTAATCTAAATGTTACCGTAGATACGAACACGCCCTACGCTAACTTGCCGGCTAATCACTCCAATCAGCCTCTGTTCGCGTGGTCGTAATGATAAACTGAATCAAAATAAAAAAAACAATGACTCCTATCTTAAAAAACAACTTCATCCATCAATGCTTATCGAGAATCTACAAAAACGCTTAAAGAAAGAAAATTAAACTCTATAACATAACCGTAAGGTTGGAAGTCACTCAGGCAATTTAATAGTTTATCAGTAGTCATTTACATCGGAACCGGTTAGATGCAGTTTTCACCGTTGTATTGTATCGCTTTAAAATTTTAATGAAAGCATAATGTATGTAAATTGTTTTATGAGTATTTTTATTGTTCTCGACTTAAATAATTGCTATGCAGACTAGTTACACGGTAGACTGTGTACAAGTTCACTTTTATAACGTAAAAATGAGGTGGAAAAGAAATGGGCCTAATTAACACCCTTGAGATACTCCTATCGTCACTTATACCGGGATTCGTAATTATGACCTTTTTATGACTTTTGATGTAAGCATGGAATTTGATAGGCATCATTAAATTTAAGTGTAACAATTTAATGAATTGCAAACGATGGGAATGGTAAATCAGAAAAAAATGTAAATGGAACATTTTTTTTTGGTTCTTACTGACCTTTAAAACAGAACAAAATAAATATTTTTATGATTTCGTTCATGTTTCATGATTTATCATATTAAAATGGAGTCGCGAACGACCTATGTCATATCGTGGTCGTGTCGTAAACACGCCATACTATCGTCTCCAGTGTACATCTCTTTCAAAGCAGCTCGTTCGCTCATTAAAGTCTAAGTCAAACACACGTTAATAGCGTCACGATTGCGTTCTGCTAATTAGGCCCCCGGGTTGGCAAAGGCTTAAGATTTTCTTTTGTAACTTTACATACATGTGTCTCCGCTAATGTATAATGCAGAAATAAGGCTTTTGAAAATTTTAAACATAAGAGACTTGATAATAAGAAAGAATTGAAGATGATAGAACCCTCTGAGGTTAAAATCCAGCGGCATTACCGCTACACGTATATCTTTCTTATAACAGTAATGTTAAGTGCTGCTGTGTTGTGGTTTGAAGGGTGTGGTAATGAAGACATACGAGGCGTTTCAAACGAACCTGTGATATACTGATCTTATGTAGAGCTGAATACAGATGACCATGGGCGGTGAACTGATACTTAAACTGAACATTTAAGTGCAATCTTCAATCAATCTTCAATTTGAGACAATAGTGTATGCAATCAAATGAAATGGACCAACCGTAATACAGAAATGTATCTATAGAAATGAAATATGCAAACGATTTTAGCCGTTGATTAATATTCAGCTTCCGTTTAAAAAAAGGTGTATCTAATCCACAAAGCACAAAATGACGCTCTAAGCTCAACTCGTTCGACGTAACGGACTTTTAGCGGGAGATTATTAATAAAAATGAAGTGTTGTCAGTTCATTAATGTTGATTAATCGCTCTGCGTTTTGTCTCCGGTCCATCGGAGTCTCGGTGTAATTAATGAAAGTTTCATTTTGTTCTCTCCGTGGCGGTCGCTTCTAAATTTGTTCTACTTTGTAACGAGCGAGTTCTTGTGATCAATATACTGGAGTTGGATGACGCTTGTAAAATATGATTCAATATTAGTCTTAAACTTAGCCTTGGAATTTTTTTATTACAATGAACTAGCAGATGAGCAAGCAGTTCACTTGTTGCTAAGTGACCATTGCTTTGAACATTTGTGGACTAACTTTGAATGCCTCGCATAAGTATGTCTTCCTTACTACACCCTTCAAACCAAAACCTAGTAGAACCTAACACAGCAGTATAAAAGAGGTACCCAACGTTCCTTTTTTTAAAGGTATTTTTTTAAGTTTTGTTTTAAAGGTTTGGTGAGGGAGACTCGGGAAGAATCCGGGATATTGCAATTATGTCCCCAGCGGTAGCAACCAACTAATCTGTTGTGGACTCTTAAGTTTTTGGAGTATTATCCACACTCTAATATTTCAGCGATTATGATTATTTGTTGCTGTTTGATTATAAATAAATTTATCTTTACTATAATGTCACTTTCATCTTCAATCTGTTTTTGTTGAAGTTCTTATTATTAAGAGCCTTGTCTCATATTCTATTGTTAGATATTATTATTTCAAAATCTCCATCGTATCATTTTTCGTAACTAGTAGTAGAGATAAAATTGTATTGTAAGGTACTAGGTAAAAAAATCATTATCCTTACACATATATAATAATCAACGTTTACACCATACTTACTCTATTTTGTCGGTAGATAGGCATTACATTGAAATAGCCGGCACGAGTAAGCTATCTTTTCACTGTTTGCTTTATAATTACAATGATATTTCTTTATCTTTTTATATCTTGTGCCTACAATGTGATGTTGTTACTCAAAATACCTTGTTTATAGTTAAACAAGGATTTAGATCCTTTGTTTTGTGATATATTTAAGTATGAGAGTACTTTAACTGAAGTGGTAAGCGACCACTCATGGCTTACTCAAGTGTGTTCAATTATATATCATAACATATATCACTAACGTATAACATACATATCACTAACACTGTTTTACTTTTAGGTACATTTCGATTTTTATATGAATATATGACCGAGTACAATTCACTTCACGGTAAGTAGTTCACTGTAACTTATTTAAATTAGAACAAAGATCTTTCTGTAGATGATCAAATGATCAAATCATCAAAAGGGTTTAAAGCATAAAATACACAAGAAGATTCAATAGCTTATCTGAAGCTGGTCAATGATTCGTTTTGAATGTAGATAAAGAATTGATTACAAAATCTTTGAATGCAGCAGAATTGAGAGTCATAGATGAATCTGAAGATTTATAGTATATAGTATATAAGACAACCGTTCTCTTTCATGTGGATTTTGAAAAAGGATAAAGGAGGTTTTATTGCTAAGTCATGATTTGCACTAGTTTCAATATATTTGAACTAGAGAATTATCTTAAAAACAAAAACGATATTGCTTAAAATGCATTAACTTTGGAACCCATTTGATAGCTACCCAAATTGTTATGATACAAAAATATATCGTCCTATCTCCCTTTATTACGCCGTTCGCAGGCACCATTTAAAAAAAAAAAATTGTTACTGTTACAATGACAACTGAGACGATACTAACGACACCTCATGTTAAAATCCGTCAAGCCGTTTGGTCTGTGGGGCGTGCCAAAGAAATGAACATACCTACCTACACCTTTACCCCCTTCTGACGTAGTAAAAAATATTTTTATTGTCTCACATGTTTACCTTTAAAACTGCTTTACATGGCAGACGCGTGCCGTTGCAGACAATTAATGATTATTCTATACAATATTTATTACGATTTTGTCTGCCGCGGCACGGTCGACGTCTGTAAGTGCAACATTAACCGTAGAAAACACAGGTACTGTGGTTCCATTCTTGTCAATTTCGTAAGTATTTCCTAGATACCATTATCATCATGCAATTAAAGTCTTAAGTTAATCATCACACTAATAAAAGTATCTAAATCAACATAAGAACGATTGAGGTCGTTGTGAAGAGAAACTACATTAGGTATCTCATATTCCGAGCAGTACAATTAAAAAACTAAACATCACATACACAACAATAGACTTTATTAATATGACAAAAAGATTGTTATTCAAACGAGTATCGCAGTGTGCTGTATTAGATATGTCATTTTCCAACCAATACGATTAAAAAAATGTAATCCGTATATTCATTCTATTTTAATCTTTATGCGCTTGAGTTTAAGATTAAAATTTAAAAGCCGCCTAACCATAACAGTGCAGTCTATTTCAGTTAATTAACGATTGCACTTAATACGTACACTTGTCGTTCCATAAATAGAGTGGTGTTGATACGCCAAAATAGTCCCTACGTTCTTGATGTTAGGTGTCATAACCCCTCGAGTAGTGTTCAAGTGGTTAGTTAAGGGAGGTCTGATATACTGGCATAAAGGTGTGGTCTCGCTGTTAGCGTTGAAAGTTAAGTTTGATTGTACAACGCTTAATTTGATTAAACATGGAAAATTTAAAATCATTCATTGCATGTAAGATTAGATAAAATCTGATTAATTTTGAAAAATCATTCAACTCATATTGTTATCAATTCTTTTAATTACTGCTATTTTCCTCGAGTGCATTTCCGCTCGATCAATCAATTATTTTATCAAATCTGTTTTTCGCAACATTATCTTGATATAATATGTTGTTCAATTTTTTATTATTTATAATCGATCGATTTGTTGCTATCGATCAATAAAATATAATATAACTATTTTGCTTTGAATTGTATTATTAATAGTTTTCACTTTTATACTTCTTATTACTAGTATATAGGTACTGGTGTACTCATGTAAATGTCTTAATGGTAGTAAAATCAAAGCTTGCTATAAGGTTACGCGGATTTGCTTTTGTTTGGTGTGTCCTAAAATGTTTAACTAATCTGTAGCTGACTACAGCTAGGGCAAGTCTATTATTTGTTGAAAATGTTTCATCGCCTCGCTTTACATTT
The DNA here is from genome assembly GCA_018250635.1 of Telegonus apastus. NCBI lineage: Eukaryota > Metazoa > Arthropoda > Insecta > Lepidoptera > Hesperiidae > Telegonus > Telegonus apastus. Next base: position 24,878 of record DWNY01000004.1, on the reverse strand, counting down.
GATACTTACACTTATATTATATTATATTGAATAGTTATTCAGCTTAAACGCATTCTACGTATCAAAACAAAATTTAACGCGGTTATAAATCGAGCTAGGAATTGTTGCACTAATTTCACAAAAATCTGTCATTTGAAAAGGAAAAATTCCTAATTTAAAAACCACTCAACCAATGTTGAAGAAACTTAACCGTTGTTAAATAAGTTGAAATATATTTAATTTGAGTCAAAAAAAAAAAACATAATCTCAATATGTCTTTCAGTGTTTGAAAAATTCACGTAAAACATAAAATATATACATACTTAATAAACATTGCACACGTCTTAAACACGTTTTTTGAAATCGGTTAAAATAATTTTTACAGTCATAAAAAATTATAACATTTAATAAAAAAATTGTCACTGTGGCCATAACCTATCCTATCGACACGTGTTCTATTATCGGCTGATGAGTGGCAAGTCTTGGGCGACGAGTGGTCTGCGATGTTATCAGCCTCATGAGGATGAGGTAATGTGGCAATGTAACACTTGAACTGATCTGATACCATGTTATGCAGTGGAGGCGGCCATGTCACGTTCTTTGGACTAATTGGACTTAAAAAATATTTAAGTTTTTTCATCTTATATTAAGAATTTTATTTCAGGCGATTATAATAACGCTATAAAATTTTTATTTCCCATTGCTTACTTCAATAACAAAAATCTCGTAGTATGTGTAAAAGATTACATTTTTTGTTAAAAAACTAGCAAACGATCATGCACCCCACCTGATGGCAAATGGCCACTGCCGCCCATGGACATCTATAATCGACCTCAGATAAGATCACAGTCTACCTGAGGTTGGCATAAGTGCATTGCTACCCTGAGGACTAAGTTGGAACACCTCGAATAAGTATATATTACCTTATTTATTTATAGCTTACATAAGGCTATCGAATAGATTACATAAGGCATACTCTCATCCACTTCTCACAGCTAAAACAACTTGAATCGTAACTCGTTAAGAGGGTGCTCATATGTTATTATTATAAGCTGAGTACATTAATACTCTGTTTATTGCTTTCTGCATAATTAAACAGGAATAAAATTATCTGCCTCGCTGGGAAAAATACTTAACTCAGAATTGTGATGACTCTTTCATATATTACCTACCCGTGATTTAGTAATTTAGTATGATATTACATCTAAGTGATTGAATAATAATATAAGCAGCTCAAGAAAACATATAAATTTCCAATATTTTTTAACTAATAACATTTTTTTTCAATTCAAGTGAGTACATATACCTAAGAGAATAAATGAAACTACGTAGATACTTCAAAATGTATGTAACACGCTGATATTATTGAAAATATCAATAAGCTTCTATATTCTCTTAAGAGCGTTTATAATTAAAATTTAAGACTAAAATCTGGAATACTGACGCAAAGTTTATGTATCAAAGAAAGAAATTCCAACACTTTTCTATCTTATCTATTAATCCATCCTTAAGCCTGTTTGCCAAAGAAACTCACGGTAATAAAAAGACAGATCGACAGAACCTTTCAAAACTTCCCAAAATCTAAAAATTTAGAAAGTACATTTTTGAAAATAGTAGGTACAATACTTACAATCTGTCTACAATGAACTGACGGGGCAGTTTTCGACCCGACAGATAAGCAAACACGGCCTCCGTTTGTACAGGACGACTTACTGCCTTCTTGGAGGACCTGATACGTTCTTGTAAGGTAACCATGGTTTGAACTTTGTGGGACTTTCCAATGAAATGACGAGTGGTTCAAACAATATCTTTAAATATTTTGCTTAATTAATTAACGCATAGTTTATCACTTTATATTCGCTATATACAAAGAATATCGAATAATTTTTCTCTAGGATATTGCAAACTTTTCGTCTGTTTATGCATTTAAAAACTCTTGGATAACTTGCGTTGGAATTAACCCTGATCCCTTGCATGAGCAATTAAAATGAACCACTAAGTCATCATATATTCTTACTTTGATTATCGATTTAGAAACAGCTCTGCCTTACATTAAATAATTGTATTTCATGACATGACACCATAATGATCAAAGGTATTTTAAGCAATCATATAAAAAGCCTCAAAAACCGCTAAAAGCTTGGTTATATGACTAGTCCTCTTCCCTCGTGAATACTTGATGAGCGACCACGTCGATTTACTTAGGCGCTCTGATGACCGTCGACACGGGAGGGTTAATTTTTAACCACGCAAATTGGATAGCGGGCATCGTGTTGGGTGGATCGTGACATCTTACCCTTAAATAAGTCTCGGTACACACAACACCCTAAATTATATACCTACTAATTTTTACCTGCGTCTTCGCTCGCATTAATGTTTACATGCGTGTAATTCATGTCAAGAGGCCGTAGTTATAAAAGTAGGTACGTTGTAGGTGTAAAAATCAACTAAGACAATGAAGGCGATTCTAACGACACCTCATATTTCAAAATTCATCGGGCCGTTAGGGTTTTGGGACGTCCCAAAAAATTGACATATGTACATACGCTCGAAAAACATTACCCTCCTTCAAAAAGACAGTGAAATTCTGGGCTGAAGGATAGTACTAACGTGAGCGTGCGTGAAATTTGTTTGTCATCAGTTTACTTGTCCAACGGTTAAAAACAAGTGACGTCACAACATCACCTTATCATAATGATCATGACGATACTGTCTGATTAGTGGTAGTATCATCAGTTACTTATCTCCTAGCGACAGACCTCGGACCGTTTGCGTCAAGACACAACAATGTTGATAAAACAACATTTATACCCCCGTTTATCATCCTAGATTTATTATATTATGTCTATTTTACTGCTATCTTATGTGGTTTCTTTAGACTAGGTACAATTTCTAGGTAGAAATTGGTGAGATTTTTTTATGTTATGTAGCGAACGAGCATGCAACTCACCTGATAGTAAGTGGCCACCGACGCTCATGGACATCTGTAATCAATATGATCAACCCCAGATAAGATCACACACCTACCTGAAGTTGCCACAGATGCGTTGCTACCCTGAGAATTAAATTGGAACGCCTTGAATCAGTTTAAATGCAAATTGTGAAATTTTTGAACATTTGTTTTCTAGATAAAAGAAAGATGATAGAAAGTAATGGGTATTACACTAGCCTCTGGCTAGGAGTAAATTGAAGTGTTCGAGCTAACACAAAAAATATCTTATAAGACATGATGAGCCTTTCAAGGAAATACCGAAAACTCATTTAAGGGTGGATAGAAACATAACATCTGATTGGCTTCTATAAGATCGAAGGTAAAACCACGCTTTTCCAATTTGAAAGTAAATACAATCATCTTTACCAGAAAGTTTTCCTCAATTTCATTTATGCAACCCTTATTTTTAGAAGGAAAGAATATTATTAAATTCAGAAGGCGAATAAAATAGCAATCATAAACAAGCAATGTTCGAATTTCCCGCACCCCAGGACTTTTTGAGCGACGAAAAATCTTTTCACCCTTTAATTTCAGATTTCGGTTTTATTAAAATACGGAGCGCTCTCTCATTTGTCTGCTTTGCTCTTGATTCTACAATAAAAATGCATAAATTTGTGAACATAATAATATTTAAATGAAGTTTGCAGATGGGTTGCATTCAGACTCTATTGCTAGTTGAATAAACGTGTACAAAAAACCATTACTTTGACACGAAATTGTTGAAATAAATTAAATGGCCAAATTTTGTTATAGTCAAGTCAAATTCAAATTACCACTTTTTGGTTGTAGATGTACACATCTACATACCTAATTATTTGGTAAACGATAAAACAACGATCTCATGTTCTGAATTATCAAGCTATATTATCCAAGCTAAGCCTAAAATTCGAAACGATGCTCAGTATTTCACCAAAAACTCAACTCCTACAGAATTTTGAACGTATATTCCCCATTCGAGATATACAAGGCACCTATTGAAGGTTCAAAAAAAGATGTAGAGACAGTTCCCCGCTGTTGGTAGAGTCCGGAATATTACACTTTCGTCCGTTTTGCAAAGATTGCAGGCCGGGGTGGATGGAGCGTCATCATTTGCATTTTTATGCTTTAATTAAGCAAACTTCGGAACCTGTTTTGAGGTCAGACGCCAAATGAAAAGATGCTCTTAACGTTATATTTTTCAGCGTGCCTTTCAGCGCTGAAAAGGCTTGACGGGCTTTGTTCGTGTAGCGTGTGTTGCTAAGATGTTTCGTGTATAGCCTGCACTGTAGGGAATGAATCAGTAACATTGATATTTACCATTTCAAAGCATTTTAAGTAATTTAATAACAATAAGTAACTTGGAGATAAAATGATATTGTTTTGGCGTAGATTTACTTAGATATCTATTTGGGATAACGCTAAACGCGATTATAGCTGTCCATTTAGATTGTGAAAATAGTGCCTGAATATGATCGGATCTCTATTTAATAATCATGTCTGGTACACAATATTCCAAGAAATTACCAGTAAAATTACAACAAATCATAGTTTACACACGTGAAATCAAAATATTGTATCACATTCCACATTCCACATCTTTTTAAGTACAATAAAAATAAAATACAAATACCTATCGAGTCTTCATGTTGTGTAATTAAAATCTTACATAGAGATAGAACCATCACTATCCATATATTTTATTACAAATTACGTAACATGTACAAATCATTTTCAAGTCCTGTATTTAATGGCGCAGTTCATCTTATATTTAACGTGTATAGTTCGCTTTGCGCTCCCCAGATACGCAATTTTCGAAAGAGGTTGCTTGTTTTAAGATGAAACGTTGGATTGCAGCCTCGCTTCTTTTATGACATCTTGACGACAGCCCTGTTATGTTATACACTTAGTTACATTTGTATGTCTGGGATTGTGAAATGGTTTTGACGGTTTTAAAATTTAAAAATTATTTCGACATATTTCTATCAAGTGTGTATTTGGTTTGTTTTTAGGTATAGATCTGAACTGTAATTTTGTTCTCCAGAGATTAAGCTGCCGCAGTTGCTAACCAAACAGTAATGTTCAACATCCAATGCGATGATCTGATTCGAACGGCCTTGAATGAGCGTCACTTGTGGTTTGCTACTTCAAACTTGTAAATAATAAAAACTTAATGAATACTAGATTTATTGATGAGACTTAGCGAAAATTCAACATCATTCTAAATATTTATTATTTTTTATCTGTTTGTAACGTATGTCTTATAAATGTAAATATCCAATTTATAACAATATTCTAATAAACCTTGGCCTTCATACCTTTTGGTTTGCATCTACTTACATTAAAAGTCGCACTAATAAATCTTTGCTAACAAAAAGGGTAGTTATGAAACCATCTCATATCTCCAAGCAATTTTATTATTAGGGCCTTAAGTATTATATTGCTTTGAACATTTTAAAGTGTTAAAATATAAAACATGTACCCGATTATAATTTTTACGACGCGTCCGAATCGTAAAGGCGGCCTTAACAATGTAAATTTTATTAAACAGTTCTAAAATATACTGTAATTATACATGGTTTTATGGTCCGGCGCGTATTGTGACAGAGTTCGGGTCGCTACATTTTGTGACGCAGCTGAGACCACATTAAAAAAGTAACAATGAGGAATAAAAACTGTAAGTAAATCAGATCTGCCTATTGTAATGATATGATACCCATAAACGCAACGTATTTTTATGCAAAATTAAACTTGATTTGTAGAATGAATTTCAACTAACATTAGTGACTTAACACAAGTTCATATTTTCAAGAAGTAAAACAGTCGCTGTCAGGAAGTCATGTGAGTTTGCTCATCTAAAAACGAAGTTATACCACAATACACCAGTTAACGTAGAAAAGGGAATTTTAAAATCAAAATACAGTTCTCACTTTCATATGAGACGACTCCCATACTCCCGAGCTCTCGCAGTGTATCTGTAATTGATTTCAGATAGAACCCCTATTTTATATGAAGTTTCTGAAATGTCCACGGTAATTAGTTACAACTTACCAGGTGAGTTCATCAAAAGTTCTAACACGCATGTACTTAGCATACATAACTTAACGTTTCAGATCGATTTAGCCTTTATTTAACTTAAAATAATCAATAACAAGTGTTACGTATCTTTTTATGTCAATCGCAATATAAAAAACCATAAACACTGAATAAACATTTTGTTTATCTTATTTTGAAACGAAAATAAACGAACAAATTTATGAGTCCCTAAATTGTCCTTCTAATTAAAGTCTCATGGCAGTCTTAATCTGAAACCAATATGTTTTTCAGTTAATAATTAGAATTTACTGAATATTAAACCTTATGATGTAAGAATAAGAGCTGACCATTGATTATTTAACAGCAAATATAAGTTTGTCAAAGGATTATATTCAGTATTTTCGATATTTGTCACCTCCCTTTTGGATTTGGGTTTTATGGCGAAGTTTTATTTCTTTTTTATTTCTAAAACGTTAGAGCCGTCGGGGCTCGGATTTCGTTTGATTATAATCATATATTTTTATACTCATTCCCCTTTTAGTACCAACTGCTTTAAACTATTTGTTCGTATTGTCATATAAATAATAATTCTGTTGCTTTATAATGTAGGAAATGTTATATTGGATATGGCCTTAAAAATTCAGCAAGGTCAACTTCATAGTAATCATAATATTTTGACAGAATGGCTACCTAAACTAGGACTAGTGACTATGATTTTCACAAGACATCCGTCTTAAAGATATTTTCATTTTTCACATAAGTTGATCATTATAAACCTGTTACTGGAATGAAAACATTTAAACAATATGATACAACCAACAACAATTGAACACTTCACTATTGTACTTTTTACAGCTAACAAAACAATCATTGTGTTTAATGCGTTAAAAATCCCATTTCGATACGAAATTACTATTAGTCGATTCAAAGAAATCCCTATAAAAACAATAAAGGTTAACATTACTTTCGGGAGCAGGACAGGAAAACATTAAGAAGTCGTAAAACGTCAAGGGACTCAATAAAAATAGAAGTAGCTGTTTTAAATGGGGTGCAGACGTAGACTTAGTGATCACTTAGACTCCTAATCGGTGTATATAATTAAAGTGTAGAGTCCTGCTGCCTTTGACATTTAAATTGGTAATGAATTTAAACCGAGTAATTATAAAAACAGTACCTGTGACTTTTTGGCTTTATTGCGCATAAAAATGTAGCTACATTGATTGTCTGTTATAAAATAAATTTGAAAGGATTTACTAATTCTTAGCTTAATTATATACCAAGTATAAGTTAAAACATATTATATACAACTACTAAAGATAAAAGAATACATCTTTAAAAACACATAAATTAAGATAAACAAATCACAGGAGAAAAGACAAAAATAAGACGCATAAACGCGCGATATTATATCATTAAAACCAAAAAATATATCTTGTATTAGATGTCTATTTAATTTCTATTCTGTGAACAATAAATTATCCGTATTTAGCCCTAAAATAAAGCCGTCTTACAAATACAAAATGCGGTCATAAAAAAAGGAAAAATAATTTGGAAGGTAAAACATTATTAAGCGTAGGCACCACATACAAGGTATGACCTGTATTTATGATTACTAAAACTATTAGCAAACAAATTAGTTACCTAAACATTGCTTACAGACATTCCTTTATTTCACTTATTTCTAAGTTTGCTTATTTTGGAGGAAAAGTTGTTAAAAGTAAAGGCTATTAAACGAAATGAAATTTTAGACATGAAACCTCTAGAAGTTAAAGAGTTGAAGTGAGCTTAAAATTACAAATGTGAACGTATTTTTGTAATGTAAAAGAAAGAAACAAAAATATAATACATGGCTTTTCCTGGGGCTACTTTTTCAAAGACGGTAGAATGCTTTTTTGACTCGACTCCAGCAGCATCATCGCACCGGTTCTGTGTAATGAGAGCAGTTAATTAGGGATGTTATTGAAACGAAATTTAGGATCTCGATAGGAACATGGATATGTGAAAAAAATTATACCGGTCACGGATATTAAATTATTTCGGTTTATTCGATGGTTTCGGATAGATTTGGTTACGGATGATTTTTAAGGAATAGTGAAAGTACAATAGCGTACAACGAAGTAATGATTTAACTACTTTGCAATTAAGAAACCTGCATAGTTATTGTGTCACTGCCGGGTAAAAAGCATTGATTTTGAACTCCTCCCCTATCCGAAATTATCCGGAATTTCCTCTGCTGTATTTTGACCAACTTTTCTACAATTTTAGAATACATGTTGCGCTGTTTATTATAGTAGAAACGATTCTTATTGTCACTTACGCTCTTATGGGTCATAAATTCCGAATGACTTCCTATGAATTTGGAAAATCTTCCTGTACTTACCGACGCTGCGGAAGTCTAAGGAAGTGCAACCAAAAGTTACTTTTAAAAATACTTATATACATACTCATCTGTCCATAATTTCGTGATATTTACTTATTAGTTGATCTTAGGATATTTACTTATGGAATGTCTTAAGTGGATTTCTTTGTATTTATATTACTTTTAATAGTCGACTATATAAGTAAAATCCACTCCGTATATGCTACTACAAAAATAGTGTTCCCATATTTTTTTTAAGCGTTCGAATTAACCGTAACGTTTGCGTATAATGCTACCCTGTAGTAAATTTTGGAACAATATTTAGATATAGGAAATAACTATGTATGTATAAAATCAAAAACGTTTTTCGATTTTCGATAGGTACCTAAGTAAACGGAGTCGTGGGCGAAGTTCGTTACTAAGCGTCTCATATTCCGGCCCGAGGGAGCGCTGGTCGTAAAAGTAACGAACAGATATCATCGGGCCTGATACCGGCTCCCGGAAGCTCCCGGATCGCTGATAGGCGTCGTAAACCTTGGACGTCCTTTTATTGGACGTCAGACCATCGCAAACTGCATTGCTGATATAAGCTTGTGACCATTGTAATGGTAACGTTATAGATGAAAGAAATGTATGTTACTATATAAAAGTAGAGAAAATTTTGATTTGCGGAAAAGACAGTTTAATACTTTCGAAGCACTTCGTATATATTTGTATTATTTATACAAAGTAACATTTTAAAATATTACTCTTGAAGAAAAAAAAAGTAAACGCCGGTTTAATGTCATTTATCCATTCTTAATACTGCCTGTTGTAATTAAATTAACTGGTAGACCCGTCACAATGGTCGAAATTCGACCATAATTAATAAAATTAAACTTAAAATTATACATGCAATAAAAATTCTATATGTATTAGAAAAACTCCCATTATAGGGTAAATGAGGCTTAATTGAATAAGCTGCATTTAAAAAAAATAACGCATTTTTGACATAAACATCTGACGCAGTTGATGATCTTGTTAAACATTGTCAATTTATTGTTTTATTTTGTTTCATTTGATATATATTTTGTAACACAATTGTACATAAATATTATCTATTAAAAAGCTTCTCCGCATGATATTTCCCGTATGCCTACTCTCAATCTCCTCTGTGCCCGGAATATTCGAAAAATGGTTCCGCAAATTTTCGCTTCACGTATTAATAGATATATCTAGATAAAGATATAATATAGATTAAGATACGATGACAAACTACTGTTGAACTAGAAATAATTTTATCAGCATCCTTTTTTTTCATAATTTTTTTTCCAGGAAATAACAATATTTAAAGCAAATGACTCCTTCGACTTCCAATTATACCTTTGCAAAAGTACAAAACTGCCTCTACCCTCAACTGTTGGTAATCAACTTGTAATTAAATTTGATTTGATTCAAAACATAGCCCTCCCCCCCGCACCACGCCAATCAGGCCCTATTATTCTGAAATCAGGAAAAATATTGATGAAAACATCTGGTATGTCGAGACAATGAAAGGAAAATTGTTGCGGAAAATTATAAGGATGGAAAAATTATGAGGATGAAAATTTCCATTTCCTTTGTGTGGGGTCCGGAGTAGGCCAAATTGAGCGCTGTAATTGCTGGCAACACTGTCAAAGGAGGAATTAGGCTCCACCCCCCCGCCTTTATATTCTGTGCCACAAAAAATACTAATGAATTTGGGGTTTATTCAACTTTGCACTAGTCAATCTGCCTTGTGAGATGCCAGAAGACATTAGATAAATTATCACGCAAAGTAAATAAAATTGAAATCGAATTTTAAAATCTGTATTACAATCTGTAGGAAGGTATCGATAAATATTTCTTTCTTTGTTTTATTATTTTCCTCCGACTTAGTTAAATAATGGATTATTTCCATGTTTTCTTTTTTCTTTGTTTACAAGTGACTGTAATCTTAAAACAACAAGCATCTTTCACTACGTACGAAGTAGATCTACTTGCACAATGTTGAATACGATGTTTAAACAACTATTTAAACCTTATTCTAGTCTATCATCACACGTTTATTTTGGCACTAGAATTTTAACAGTACAGAACTTCACTATTCAAATAAATAAAAAAGTTGGTATGGTGCAAATAAGAGCCTATGGCCTATGGTCAGAATATGACCGTTCTTCAAACTGCGTATTTTCATTTTTATTATTTATCTAGCTGAACTCGGCGATTTCACCTGCGTTAAAGAAGTAAAAAGACATACAATAATAGCAAGTGAAATTAAAGCACGCGACGGGCGGCCGCATGCACCGTTTGAAGTTCAGCCAAACAGACAGATAGATATTTCTTTTAATCGCATTTTGGCTATAGGTACCATATATACTTTCATATGCATTTAGTAAAAAAAAATGTTTTTATATTACAAACAGACATTTCAATTTTATTTATTTGTATAGAAGCCGCTATAAGTGGCGCATAGTGGAACAAAATACAGAGAACGAGTGAATGGTCATTATTGCCCGTAGATTCTGCGAGGAATTTATTAAATTCCTCAGTTATTCCGACTTCGGCCCACTTTTGTTTGCGACAATCTCATTAGACGTTTCTTATTGTTTTCTCCTAAAACAAGGGCCTACTCAAGCCATTGTGAATAAATAATTAAACCAAAATTAATATTTTTGTCATTCAAATGTTTTAACTTAACGTAATAAGAATGTATTGTTATAATATTGTGCAATAGGCAGTTATACTTTTATCTTGACAAAAACTAGATCTCCCCAAAAGCACTACCGAAAACTATCTTTCTATCTAGACACAACCTTGACCTGACTGACCTGACCAGACTTGACCTGCGTGGCGGAACAGTGACCCTACCAGTCGGACACACAGTGAATCCCGGGTTCAATCCTCGAACAGACATGATAAATTTAGGTTTCTGTTCTGGGTCTGAGTATTTCTGTATTCATCATTGTGTGTTCATTTCACGTCACAGAAAAAATCCCAGTGTGGAGTTTAAGGGGATAGTGGGGTGGTATAAGAGTAAAAAGGGTTATTTATTTATTAGTTATATTCCTTTTACATTCCACGTAGATAATCACGCTACAACTAAAGTACAAACGGAGCATGTGAAGTTGCTCCATTTCTGCGTTGTTCTAATGATTGCCATCAATGTGTCCGGTGCAATGGGGTATTTAAGACACGAGTTCATGGCCAACGCATGTCAGATGTTTTCAAAACGCCTACAACTCCTCCGACACGGTATAAGACACAAATACTTCTTTATATGTAAACCATATTTAACTTATCGTAAGTCCGTCAACGAGGCATGTTATCGACTTTTTGTTCGTTTTGATTTTATCACCTTTGTGAGTGTTTACCTGCGCCCGCGCACTTACACGTGATACTGTAAGTACACAATCTCGCTGAAAACATGACGGGAATAAAACACAAATATACCTATATTAAGTCACTTTTTTGAAATCATACATCAATTGAATTTTTACGTTTTTAGTTAGGTGCTTTATAAAATTGATAACATATGAGCATACAGTTTAACTGATAGTTAATATCTAGTTTCAGCCACCCGGTCATTGCAATCGATTATAAATAGGCCACGTATACGGTTCTACCTAGAATACATATTACAGCAGTTGAAAAGCTGCTGTATTCTGCTTCGAAGCGTATAGCACAGTTCTTTAATTCCCAGAGAAATGGCTTCATCTACAATCAATCTTAAGCTGAACATATTCAATGGAGTTCATTAGAGATATCCAGCCAGGTAATGAAAAGATTGTAGTTCGACCAGGGAGATAACACCACCACAACTATGTGCAACGCGAAGTACTCCTCGTGTTTCTTCGGAGGAGTGTGGTTGCCAGATCACTAACAATGAGACGACGAGAGATCTCAGTCCACAGAGTAGCAACACATCTGTTTCTTTATAATTTGGAAATAGCAAATGAGCATACAGTTGTCTTGATGGTAAGTTGGCACTGCCGCCCATGGACATCTGCAATCAACCCCACATAAGATCAGAGTCCTACCTGAGATTGACAGTTGAGAGACTTTATTGTTATAAAATATAATATATCGACGAAACATAGTCACGTTACCGTCAAGACTCAATTGTTATTAGCTACTTCAATTGAATAAAATATATTTGAATACATATTACCACGCTATCCTATGAATTCATTCGTCGCTATTGTGTTACCGGCATTACGTAGCATGCGAAGTACACGCCGCGCCACGCAGTCTTCGCGTGAGTCTAGGCCAGCTATTCTGAACACACCTTCAGAAATTCAAAACATTTTTGGAGATATTAAGGAATACTAGAGTACCCGCCACAATGGTCGAAATTCGACCCTAATAAAAGAAACTATGCATCCAAACAAAAACTTTAATATATATTTCTCTGTGCATTAGAAAAAAATCCATTGTAGGGAAAATGAGGTTTAATTGATTAAAGTGCATATAAAAATAACGCATTTTATGACATAGACATTTAACTTACTTGAGCATATAATATCTCTTACATTGTCAGTATTACTATCAGTAATGTAAACAATGAATATTTTATATTGTTTAATTTAATACATTCGTAACAGTTATTCTATATAAATATTATCTTACTCGCTCCTTCTCTGAATGAACTTTTATTTATGCCTAATATCATACTCCTTTGTGCACGCAATATTCGAAAAATTGTACCGCAAATTTTCGCTTCACGTATTAATATATTGATTTAAAAGGCAGTACAATATGCTGAAAGTGATGGAAGCCAAACATACCTAGACTAACCTACGCACGGTTGTTTCTATCCCAATGGAATGTATTAAATGCATATAACGGTCTTATAGTAGTGTTTTTGTTATTATTTTAGGGAAGTAGCAAACGAGCATGCAGCCCACCTGATGGTAAGTGGCCACTGTTGCACATAAACATCTGTAATTAACCCCAAATAAGATCAGTCCTACCTGAGGTTGGTCACAGATGCGTTGCTACCCTTGAAGACTAAGTTGAAATGCGTCGAATAACTATGTCTCCATTACCACACTCTTTAAACCAGAACACAGTGTCGCTTAACACTGCTGTTATAAGGCAGAAACAGGTGTGACAGTGGTGCCGCTGGTGTCGAACCACAAAGGGTTCTACCACCTTTATTTATCACTAAATAGCTTATATTAAACTAATGTTACTAAACAAATATATTTAAAGAAATACAAGATTGTGAGGCCTTTTCTATGGAACTAATCAATGTGCCTAACTTATTTATAGCAGTCATTCCAACCATGTACTTAGAGTAAATACGCGAGACTTAATGACTGCTATATTATTTATAGTCACTATAGTATTTATGTTTGAAAATGGTCATAATCAATAATTTTCCTAATGGTAGTGATAAAAACCCTTGAATTCGATTCCAGAGACAACACCACGTACATGTACCTAATAACAGCAGTATTAAATGCTGCTGTGTTATAGTCTGATGTGGTGAAGGAGACATGCTTATCCGAGGCTTTTCAACTTAGCCCTCAGCGGTAACAACGCATCTGTGGTCAACCTTAGGTAAGACTGATCCGACCCGGGCCTGATTTTTATGGTAAAAACACCCAGATGTTGTAGATCCATGCCTCTCCATCATACTCCACTCAAAGAGGCAATTGTTATTATGCTCGAGTTCAAGTAGCCCAGTAGAGCACGTGGAGACGTTTCAATTTGCAACAATGTACAAACAGCAGCGCAATTAATCACCTTTATATAAATAGATTGTTTAATGTACATTTACATGATACACGTGGTTGGAAAATGAATAATTCATTAACAAAGATGTACGCAAACACACGGTTTATTGTCAACGGAAAGTATTTAATGTAACTTTGTAACTAATTTGCGCGACACAGAAAACGATTTTATCTGTTTGTGTATGACGATTATTCGACTATGTCGGCAGGAGGGTTAATTTTTGTCGCGATACATGTATGTCCATTTCTTTGACACGCCCCAAATCCCTAAAGGCTTGACGGATTTTAACATATGAGGTGTTGTTAGAATCGTCTTAAATATCGCAGCGATATAAGCTACACAATCTGTATATAATAAGAATGTAATTCGCGCTGACTGTCTGTATGTTTAAAGTTATTTGCCGCCAAAACAACGGGATTAATTTCATGGAAATGCAAATATATTCATAGTGCGAATCATAACTTCACATTTAGGCTTTATTTCACCAAAATCAATCCACTCTATCAAAAGTTATTACAATTTAAAAACAGAAGTAACTTTTCTTACGTCGAATTATGTATCTACGCGAAGAACCTTAGTGGACTAGGTAGAGTTATTGTAAAAACATCACTGGCTCACGGGCAAACCTCTAAATCCAAATGGCAGAACAGTGTTCGCCTAATGCCATTAGAACGAAATATTATTGTATCATAACAATATGGGTATAAAAGTTAATTCATTTTAAGCTGTGGGGTGTTTTTGTTTTAAAAATTATTCTTTAGTTTTGTAAAACTGAATTGATTTAGTCAGTCTAATGTAACGTTCAAAATTTCAATTTCCTTGGACAAGATTAAACGCTTGCGGAGTCTTAGGAATAACATTGAATATACCTTTTGAATACATTTTTTTTTGTTTTCGAGGAGGAAACCTTTGAAAACATTACGGAGACATATTAATCACGTGGAGAATATTTTATTCACCACTAAATCAAGTTTAATAATATAGGTAACTTTTGAACAGTACAGGTTATTGCTTTAAATTATCAATTTTTCAATTAGTCATTACTAAATACAGGTCGCCATGCATTATATACGCTTTATCAGGTGGTTTACAGTTATTTATGTTATCGTAAATAACCTAAAATTATCATAAACGGTTTCTTTATAATAATTGGATAACAGAATAATACCTAAACTGTATACACGCTTCATCCAAATATAAACATTACGGCTTATCAACTGCATTACGTGATATGTTTATTTAATATGTTTTACATAACACGTATTGTAGCTAGGGCTGTCTCAAATGTACGCTTGTCACTCTTGTTTATTCCACTGCTGGGAAGAGATGTCTCTCAAGAGAATGACGCCTGGGGCGCAGTCCACTCTGCTCCAATGCGCATTGAGAGAGATAAAACTTACCCATGCCTTTACTAGTGATGTTATGGATATGAAATTTTGGATCTGGATACGGATATGTAAAAAAAAATAAACCGGTTTCGGATACGATTATTGATATGGAATTATTTCGGATTATCCGATAGTTTCGGTTACGAATATTTGATTATGGAATAGTAAAAACAAAATAACGTACGACGAAGTCATACTTTATTTTCTTTGCAATTAAGAAACCTTCACAGTTATTAAGTCGGCATTGCCGGGTGAAACCATAATTTCGTGTTCTATTTGAACTCCACTCCTATACGAAATTATCCGAAAATTTTCTTCCGGATTCGGTTACGGTTTCGGAAAGATTTTTATTTCGGATATCCGATAGTTTCGATTCCGGATCTCCATAACAACACTGTAATACAATTGTTAATATTGTTATTAATATGTAAAATTATAGATTACAATACAAAAGTAGCCAATGAGCAAACAGTCATCATTTTAGTGACCGACTAAAGCCCCTAAAAATCAGCAGTGCTGCTCACGAAGCTAATTCCGACCGATTGGAATTGGAATTGTGTCGACACTAGCGCTGATTCAGTTCAATTTGGGTGGTTATTGTGTGAATGAAAAGAAATTTTCTAAACAAAGTCACTTATTATTTAACTAACTTGTTATTTCAACTTTTATATGAAATTTGATCATACCAGTTACTATAACGGAATATAACAACACCATTTACAATTGATTTCAAAAACAGGAAATGACGTCACTATTGACGGATTGGATTGAAATTTGATTTAGACTTGAATTTAGGTTCATGATTAGCAGTGCAGGTTACTTTTTAAAAGCTTTTATTTAGTTTCACCTGTCGCAATTTTGTCTGTAATCAAATCCTACAAGTTAAATTTTATCTCCTTCCCGGTTACCGATTGAGCTGAAATTTTGCATGCATATGTAAATCTAATGACAATGCAAAAGTATAATGGCATGGAACTGACCTGATAAAAAAATATAATCATTAAACAATTATTAATTTTTGTAAATATTCCTAAATGAAGAATTGTATACTTTTATACAATGTTGTATGTGTGTCAGCCCTATATATCGATATATGTTAGTATGTTCACAGCGCGAGATGTATGGCCTTGTAGCTTATCAAGCGTGGAGTAAACACGGAACGGAGTATTTGCTAATTGATAATGTTGCAAAATATACTATGTTTTTTTAACATTTAACTACCTACTTGATATGCAAGTTTTTGAAATAATTTTTGTATCGCATCGTGGAATAATTTATGTGATTATGCCTTTCAGATAATATTTATTGTCCTAATGAACAGCCAAAATGTTCAATACAGCATTCGGATGTTTCTACCGTCACTTCATTAGTATCTCACTTTTTCATAATCTGTAGCAAATGAGCATGTAAACAGGAAGAGTTACCATATTTTTCAAAAGTAGAACCCTTTGTGGTTCGACTCCGGCGGCACCACCGTCACACCTATTTCTGTCTTATAACAGCTTTAATCGCTGCTGTGAAGGGTGTGGTGTGAAAGCCATACTTTTTATTACAGATCTTACTGATCCCCGCGGTTTCACCCGCGTTGAAGAAGGAAAAAGACTTAATATCAACTGAAATTAACGTCCGTGACGTGAGTGGAGCGCGCTAGTGCTTCCAAAAATTAAAGTAGCCTAAGTTACGCCGTAGACCTTCAGCTATCTTCCAATGAAAGTCCCGTTGAAATCGGTCCAGGAGTTTAGAAGATTACTTTAGCCAAACAGACGGACAGACATAGATTTCTTTAATAGTATTTTTGTGTCGTGTATACTTTCATATGCATTTAGTAACAAAATGTTGTCATGATATTACAAACAAGCTTTAATTTTTTGTATAGAATGTATAGGAAAGGTTAACTACATATGAATTAACTTTTGAGAAAACTGGAACGTCTCAAACAAGTCTGTCTTTCCAATTTTCACACCAAACTAGCCCACAGCAGCGTAACACTGCTATTAGGCAGAAATAACTGTAGCTGTCGTGTCGAAAGATTCTATAATCTTCCAAATAAACCAGGAATAATTTTAGCGATGATCCCGAGTCGAATAACAAAGGAATTGTAACGTTACTTGTAACTAACTCCGACGGCTTTTGCTACAAGACGCTCGCGTGCTTCGGTATGTAAATTTCGGACTCCGTAGGCAACGTAATTGATGGGTAGGAAAGGTTAATACGACCTAGCTGGTTTTTATACAGTTGAACTTTGTTAGAAGTACTTACGAAATGTTTTTTGATGGTCATTACGAATATTGATTGCAGTAAAACGTTTAAAGAATTGAGATTTTAAAGGTGGTAAGATCCTTTGTCATTTGTGGTTCTGCTACACTTATATGCCTTATAGCATTGTTACGCTGCTGTGTTCTCCTTAAAGGTGTGGTAAGGGAGACATACTTATTCGAGGCGTTCCAACTTAGTCCTAAGGGGTAGTAACTCCAATAACTCTAATAAGACTGTTCTTATGTGGTGTAGATCACGAATGTCCATGGGTGGTAGTGGCCCCATACCATCAGAGAGAAAGCATTTAAAACATTGTATAATTTTTAAGATTTTTAAACGGTTTCTCAATATTTGTGTCTTTTCTCTTTCGAGTAATATGAAGATTATGACGTAAATATGAGACAAAAATGGTATTTCGGCGTTAAGCCTACGATAGGGTATTAGACCTTGGGTTCGGTCTAATAAGCCGCTTATGAGCTGACCCCACTTAGCATCCAGATGAATTGATTCGAAATCCAGGGTATAGGCTTTCAAATACGCAAACTTCTCGAGATAATTTATCTTACGCCCAGCTTCGGCAAGCTAATTCTATCTTTGAGCAAATGATCCGTCCCAATTGATTTAGTCAGGCTAACTTTTTAAAACATAGCGATTTGCGCAAAAGACTTGAAATTGGGTTTTGAAAAAAAGAATCATAAACAAAATTGTACATTCAAAATCAATGATATTGCTTTAAACATTGATGCTAACGTCTAACGTTCAGTTTTCATTTAGCAAAACATATTCAAATTGAAGCATTGCTCCAAATGCTTAAGTTTATGCTTAAATAATTGTATTAAGAAACTTTTTTAAATTATATGTGTCATGGCATTTCTTTCGTCGCTTCCTCTCCATAACTAAATACCTTGCGAAATGGCGGTAGATTGTTATTGACGTTCAAAAATAAATCAGTTAAGACTGCTTTAAATAAAATATTCTTGATTTGATTGAACTACCAATAGAAGTTGCTTTGGAGATCTTAACCAATCTATAAAGTTAGGCAACGCCGACCGTGCGGCTAAACTTCAAGCGTGCTTGCTAGGTATAGATGACACTTCAACTGTCGGTCGCAGTTGTTATCATCGGATTGCAGTTAATCTTTGTCGCCTTATGTGTGGTTTAAGAGCAACCGATACTGGTGTCCACTGATTTACACCTTCCTCTATAAACCACGTTAACGCAGCAAGGTAGGTAGCAGGAGTATCACCAGACCTTCCGAAGTCACGATATTCCCGAAGACCAGTACAACAAAAAGATTGCAGAAAAACTTTTTATTCTATTTTTTAAGATAGATACTATTAGGTGTCATATATTATGTAGAACAATTTTGAGATATCAAACTCACATAGGCACTAGTACTATTTACCATAATATACCTACATTCCCCGAACAAGGTACTAGGAGTTAATAAATTGCATAGTCTCTAGCAAAGATAATTGGAGGATAGAACTAAGCAAATTACAGAGAGAAACCTTCCTCGAATGAAAGGAGAACACCGGGTTCCGTCTACTCGTGAGTAAATACTGCAGAACTCATTACACTGCTACGTGTCGAACTAACTGGAGAAGCGGTGAATAGTTACTATCTATTAATTGTAACTGTAATTAAATTCATCAACTTCATCAATTATGAAAGTGATGATTTTTGTAAACTTAATTGATTTAATCAGTTTTATTATTTGTTGGTAATTCTCATTTAATATATGAATGAAGTAGAATTCTTTTGACAACTATTTATCAGTTTCATTATTTGTACTATTAAATTCATCGTCTTCATTAATTACTTTTTCATCATATGAAAGTTGTGTAGTGACTACACTACACATACACACACATAAGCACACACACTAGTGTGTGCTTATGTGTGTGTATGCTGTGTTCTCAGTTTCCTATATCTTTGAGTGTAAAAAATGTTGGTAACTATTTATTTTTATACCGTTCTTTTTAGAGTAATTTCTTTTTTGTAGTTCACCTTATAGTAAGTGGCCTCTGCCGCCCTGGGAACTACACTTGGCCATTGATGCGTTGCTTCCCCTTGACGAGTGAATTGGAAGGAGGCGTCCTTATCCGAGGCGGATAAGTATGACTCCCTTACCACACTCCAGAGAAGACCAGCAACGCTTAACACGGACGTCATTAGACAGAGAGGTGTTAGCGCAATTGAAGGCACGACGTTATCGTTATACGAATCGATCGCTTAAGTTCGTACCATCTAATTGCCGAACTATTAGCCGATAATTGGTAGATGCTTCGGAGTTTAACACTGTAAGCAGTAATTATGAGTTGTTGCCACTTGTTCCAGGAACATGACGTCATTACTACGAGGAACAAAGGAAATGTATAATAAGACTTCCTTTTTCTTCTTCGAAGTTCAATTTTTCTTCATGATATCGACGGAAAGTTGTAGTAATAATTAATTTATTGAAGCATTGCAGAACTTGGAGTCTGCTGTATAGAGTCGTCTCTGCAGAAATAAATAAGCCTAGGACTAAAGTATTAAAAGTGGTAGGACCTTTGATTCGACTGCCTAATAACAGCAGTGTTAAGCGCTGCTGTGTTCTGGTTTGAAGAATTCGATAAGGGAGATAATTATACGAAGGGTTCAGACTCAGGAATAGCATCGCATCTGTGGTCGAGCTTAGGTAAGATTGTTTTATCTAGGCTTACTCACAAGACTGCATTCTTTTTTGCTACTTCTTATTTATAAAAACATGCTGATTCAACTAAAAGATTTTCTATTTCTATTTCTATTTCTCTTAATCATGAAAGGTATAAGTAGAATCGGTATGGTTTAATCGGTGGTGTACCACCATCATACCTATTTCTAGCGTGAATAACACAGCATTATTACGATGGAAGGCCCGGATGCCTGATGACTTATACACATGGGTTTAAGTTTATGACCTTATGTGTCAAGGAGTGGAAATGCATCTGTTAGCTTCTGGTAGAATCAGTTCCATGGGGTGTTTTTTACATGTAGCAAGCAAGCACGAATCCCACCTGATGGTAAGGAGCCACTACCGCCCATAGACATTTGTTATCAATCCTAGATAAGTTCAAGAGACTTGAGGTTGGTCACAAATGCCTCGCCACCCCTGAGGAGTAAGATAGAATATCTCGGATAATTATGTCGCTCTTATAAACCAGAACACTGCAGCGCTTAACACCACTGTTATTAGACAGAAATAGAGCACGTCCCTTTATCCGGTTGCAAATGTCCATCGGTGGTAGTGGCCACTTACCATCAGAGGTAGTGCGTGATCGTTTGCTATTTCTTATTAAAATTCCCTTGAGCAAACTAATAATGTTACAAGCATACAAGCATCAAGTAATAATTTATAAAATTTCGTTATTAAAAATGTTTTTGTCATTTTATTAATAAACATGCACAAGCCAGGTAACGAAGTGAATTCAAGTAACATTTTTCAAGTTATTACGAAGCTTGAATCGCTCAAGTAAATAATTAAGTCATACTTAGATCAGAAAGTTAAGCACGCTACGCTGTAACTTATGTAGAGCACTAAATACGCTTAATAAGATTTTTACTTTAATTTTACTCAAGAATTTTTTTATAGAATTTAAAGGTGGTAAAACTGTAATGACTCCAGTGGCACTACAGTCACACCTGTTCCTGCCTTATGACGCAGTGTGAGCGTTGCTGTGATCTAGTTGGAAGGCTGTGGTAAGTGAGACATTCTTATCCTAGACGATCCAACTTAGTTCTCAAATGTAGCTACGTATCTGTGGTCCAGCTTAGGTAGGATTGTTATCTTAATATCTAGATTTTATCACAGGTGTGCATGGGCAGTTGCCACGTACCTTGTATTACGTCCCCCTTACCACACCCTTCTAACCAACGCACAGCAACGCTAACACAATTGTTATTTATTTTACTACTTTAAAATATATAGCATCAAGATTGATTTAATGATCCATAGCTGTGGCTTGGCTCTCATTTTGAAGTCAAGCCACTATTGGACGACTTCACGCCGCACGCGTCTCTCGTATAGACTTCACGACTTACTTAAGACTACTAGACTGGACTATACTTAAGAAAAGACTTATTTAAGTGATGTTATGTACTTTTAATATTTGGTGTACTATTAAAAAGGTTTTGTTGTTGTTGTTGACTTCACACAGCTCTTAATACTGGACTACTAGACTAGACTATACTTAAGACTAGACTTATTTTTTACATTATGCAATGTACTTTTAATATTTGGTGTACTGATAAAGAGTATTTGTTGTTGTTGTTGTTAATTTCCCATAGTTTTTACGACGGTGATTAACAGACTGTCTCACGTTTTCCATTGTCGTTAAAGCGAATGCTAATTACCTCATTTCCAATATAATATTGACTTAAGAACTGGTTTTGCTTCCCAGATTCGAACTCCGACTGCTAGTTTGGTTTGGGGTGTCAAAACTCATATTTTGACTATGCCATCACCGTTTATAATTATTCAAATAAATATTACTAGTTTTAATCCATAAAGCTTTCCGTTGTAACATTTAAATATCATGTTTTAATAGCCCTAATTTGAAATATCTTTATATCTCTAAACATTAAAATTTTAAGCTTGTCCCTTATTCATTGAGCATTAAGGTCGTGAATTATAACATGAATCATAACAGCAAGACAGTCTAAATAGTTTTATATAGACGTATCGTTTAATCATGCATTTCAGATGCTTTTCAAATGTGCAGTATACTCGCTTGCATTAAGATCCAAAATAGCATGCAGTAATCATTCATTCTCATTAGCGGACATATCACTGATGTGATCAAAATGATACGAATGATATGTGTATAAGGAGCTTTATAATGTTTATGAGTTATTTTAGTTGCATGTGTAGGACACATTATAACTATATCCACGTGACACTCATAAATATTTTTACAAATTTGAAGTAGCGACGAACACCACCTGATAATGAATGGTCAACGGCGCCCATGGTCATAATATAAATGCCTATAAGAATTTTACATGATTATATTGTTGTAGATAGAAGTATTTTAAGAACTTCAAAACTTGTACCAGGTTTTCCTTCACCATTGAAATACGTGATGATTAATTTTCATAATTACTGAGATTGGTTCTTCGAAACCCAGCGTGATAGGCTGATATGTAAACCACTAAACTATTGAACAGCTAATATTACATTTTATAATATAAAAGCAGCAAACGAGCATGCATCTGATGGTTAGTGGCAACTGCCATGGGCATCTGTAATCAATCCCAGATAAGACGAGTCTTACCTGAAGTTGGCTATCCTTGAGGCAACTGATTCAGAACCCCTTGGATAAATTTATCTCCCTTATCACACCAATTATACATTGGTCGAGAATTGTCGCGACATTTTATCCTAACATAAATTTCTGGAACATAACGCCGGACATTAACAATTTAAAATCATTCCTCGAACAGATTTCCTCATAATACATTAAACAACATACAACGTTCCACAAAAATTGAAAGGTGCGCGAAACAAGGATTTAGGTACGACAAAAATGTATAACACCTAAACGGGCACGTAATACCCGTATTTAAGGGTACTAGCAATAAATTTGTGAGTGTAATTTAGTATTATCGTCAGCCAGCTGTAATGGTGGGATCGTGATAGAATGGCTCCTCGCGACGTGATCACTGTCGACGCAAACATTTACCGCTATAATACAGGGAATATAACACAGGGTCTGTACACATTTGTGTACACATTTAAGTAAGTACGTGCTCATATTGTAATGGTGGTAGAACCCTTTGTGGTTCAACTCCGGCGGTACCACCGCTAAACCTATTTCCGCGTTATAACAGCAGTGTTAAGCGCTGCTGGGTGATAAGGGTGTGATAAGAGAGACATACTTATCCAAGGCGTTCCGACTTAGTCCTCAGGAATAGCAACGCATCTGTGGGCGACCTCAGGTAGGACTGTGATCATATCTGGGATTAATTATAGATGTCCATGGCGGCAGTGGCCACTTACCATCAGGCGTGCTGCAAGCTCGTTTGCTACTTCCGTGACCTAAAAAAAATTGTACACATTTGTATAGGTTCGTCTAAGGAATCCAGGAGATGGGCAGCGTGGTCTTTTTGTAATAACAAGGCGTCTAGCATACGAGTTAGCAATATTACATATTGTAATTGCTTTATAGCAATAGTCAGCAATATCCAATATAAATTCCTGATGGATGTAGGTACACATTATACAATTCTAATGACTTAACCACAAATCTGGCTATATTTTTCCCACTTGCACTTCCCTTAGCTTGGTACTGATAGTATATTTTTGACTGACTAGTTATATTTAACTTGTCCCTGTAGTTGCGGGTCCAGAATAAGGCCATGGTATCCCCTGCCTATCGTAAGATGCGACAAAAAGGGGGCTTACGGGGTCGCGGGCGGCAAGAGTAGCAGATCGAACCGCCCGGCCAGTGATCCCGGGAAGGGTGGCAGTATGTGTGGTCGCATACTATCGTAAACACTAGGCGGTGTAATGGGCGTAGCGCTCACCTGGATGGAGCCTGACGGGGCATCGCGCTCAGAGTACTCCGGTTGCGTTCTTTAAAAGAGCCCAAAGTCCTCTTTGCAGCACTGAGGACGGTCACCGGGATTTTAGTGGGTAAGAATCCCACATAACCCGGCGTCGCTCTCACGGCGGTTAACCTTTTGAAGGTTTCGCCCTCGAGAAAAAAAAAGGTATATTTAACTAGCAGGTACGCTATTAGTCGCCACTTGTTCGCTGTTTCTACAACAAAATAACCGACAATCCTATAGCTATAAAAAGCACATAAAATCAAAAAAGTTCATCGTTCAAGCGAAATTCTCACGACATTCATCTATAGAACCATATCCCCAAATGCACTTAAAAAGGAAGCCTCTTGAACACAAAAGCCTCACAACAAAACTTATCACACGTAAACCCAAAACCCCAAACAACCATTGAATACATCTCTTAAAGGATCTCTTTAAATTAATATCCATACAAATATCGCTCATGCAACGAATCTCGGAATTAAATAAAATAAATGTACGAAAATCTCCCATTTTACAACGCTTCCTGTAATTTTAATACAACCCGCGTTCCGGTTACAGGGTTGCCAACGTTTTTTCAAAAAAT